>NSDO01000048.1:220069-300192 GCA_002286825.1 Lagenidium giganteum | reverse complement strand
ACAAGCTCATGATGAGGTTGAAGCGGTTGTTGAAGTAGCTTCTGTCGGATACGTCGAAGCAGCAGCTTTCGCTGTCATGATCATGGTTCACGACAAACGGAAGTGTATTGTCGGGGTACATGATGTCATCACCACCAGTCAGTCCTGCCCCAAGTCACGATGATTCGCGATGACTCGGTCATGCATTTCGTCACCAACAATGCGGCCATCACGTAGGCCAGACATAAGGCATTATTTGACAAGTATGAGCTCACTAACACAAGCTCAAGAGCTCTTCAAAGTAACGTTGACCGTGCATTACTTGAAGGGAAGCCTTATCAGCAATCGACCACAATGCAGGACAAGTCGACGAAGCGTGAGCTTCAAGTGGCGGTGCAATCATGGCAGCCGCCACGGCTTCCTCGCGGATGGAGGGCTGCCCTTCCTGAGCGGCTGAAGAGGAACACAGACGCCACTCTCGGGGACATCGCTAAAGACATCTGGTCAGCGGAAGTAATGCTTGCGACTCACCACCTCTACTCCGCGCGGATAGCTGCGCTGGATGGCACGGAGTGGGCGACCGAGCAACAAGCTACGGCAGCTCGAGCTCCACTGTCAAGAACAAAGCTGGGGCGAAGCGCTCCCTTGTCTACAAGCTCATGAGTCACGAAGCCGTCGAAACGTTTTTCAGCGATACCGAGAGCTGGTGTCTTTTCTTTGATGGCGGTGCCCGCGGAAACCCAGGGCCGGGCGGCTCCGGCGCAGTGCTTGTGCGTGTCAGATCGACGGCGGCGGACATCGCTCACATTTCCAGCACATTCCACCACTCACCCACGACCAACAATTACGCGGAATTTGCGGCATTACGAGACGGTGTCATTGCGGCGCGGACACACGGTGTCCGGGAGCTACATGTCATTGGTGACAGTCAGCTCATCATCGACATGCACAAACAGACAAGGGCACCGAGAGCACCTCATCTTCTCCAACTGCATCAACGCACGCTGGACGTCCTCGACGACATCCCAGCACTCCGATGGTACCACCACATTCGCGAGTACAACCGAATAGCGGACGCAGCGACCAACTGGGCCTTGGATATGAGGCACTCCTCTCTCTCCACGCACCCATTCACGGCGCTACACCAGAAGGTTGCTACTGTCAAACCCTCTGACGTCAATCATTGGCTCACCTCCGCCGCCAGTGAACCCAGACCACTGACGTAGCGGCGGTGACAGACGTCACGGCGCGCTGAGCCATGACGCTGTCATCACCGGATATTAAGTCCTGACGGGACATAATATACCTCACTTTCAACAACAACAACAACACAATGCAGGACAAGCAAGTTCCCAACAGGGGTGAACAATTGTCCTGCATTGTGGTCGCGTCGCAAAGTTATGATCTTATTGTGTGTGTCTTAGCAGCAACTAATCTGAGTTTAAATAGGCAGCTCCGCCTATTGTTCATCGACGAAATGGCATCAGATCATGCATAATGTACAGGCGTGGTTTGGTGTGAAAGACTTCCTCGCGTTGCACATTTGAACGTTAATTAGACATGGGTCAGGCGAGTTGACGCATTACCCCGGGCCGTGAATGGATTTTAACTGGTGTTTGTACAGTAATGCAATACTTCAATCTCGGTGTGCCTTACTCACTGGTTGCCCTCTGGAATTCGCCGACGACGACTGAACCACCTGCTGAATCATCAGAACCCTTCGATACATGTCCGACTTCCTATTCTGATGCTCGCCACGTCTGGTTCATTGTCACTAAGATGAGGAAAATTGTCGCTCAAGTTCCTGGCGATTCGTCGATACGGCACGTCCCTAGCTCGGTACCCCACTTCGACTCCTTGTTGAAGTGACCTCGACTTGCGGCCGCGCTAACGCAATGGTGAATCCTTCAGTGCGATGCTTGTGCAGGATCTGCACCATGTGCAGGTTACCGTGTATTAAGCATAGTCCATCGTGTAAGTCGTGCAGCCCTCGTGCCGATGGTAGTGCAGGTTTTTAACCACATCGAAGTGCCCTTCGCTGGCCGCGCCATCCATCGCGTCTATCGTGCATCCTTCCGTGCGGTGCTCGTGCAGGAATTCAACAACATCCAAATGACCGTGCGTAGCTGCGCCGTCCATGGCGTCGGTCGAACAGTGTTGGTGTTCATGCAGATACTTGACCATTCCAAATGGCCTCTCCCTGCTGCTAAATCCATCCCGAGAGAGCTTGGCGTAGTGCTGGTGCAAATACTGGAGAACTTCAAGGTGGCCGTCAGCGACTACCTTATCCACACTTTACTGATGTATCTTGCTCGCCCACGGTGATTTACGTCGTGCCATCGCAAACTTCACGATCTCCAGGTGACCATTGGCTGCCGCACGGTAGACACAGTATCCCGAGCACAATTTCTTGCCTTGATCTAGCAGGTACTGCAGCAAGGCTAAGTGACCATATTTCCCGGCCTTGCACGTTGTAGTCCTCGAGCAGCCCTCCGACCGATTCTCATGCAAGAATTGGACCACAGCGATGTGACCATTTGCCGCTGCTTATCCATCGCCTTCTCAGAGCAACCAGCGTCACTAAGTTCGTGCAGGAACTTGACAACTTCGAGGTGACCGTGACCAGCTGCACGATCCATTGCTGCGACGGTGTACTCCGGCGCACAATGCAGGTGCAAGAACTCCAAAACGTGCAAGTGACCGTATTCAATTATTGCTGGAGAGCAGTCGGTCGATCGAGTCGCAACGAGGAGTCAACAACATCAAAGTGGCCGTTGGCTGCCGCGACACTGCCCTTTGGCAATAGGGTGGCTCCATTCGGATGTGCTCGGTGGACACATTTGATGACATCGACATGGCCAGCGGCAGCAGCGACACGGAGAGCTTTGGTTCGTCCGCCGTCCATGGCTGTGACGTCGGTGTGGTCTTGGTCGACGAAGAGTGTAGCTGTACCACGTTGATGTGGCCGTTTTTGATGGCCAAGAACAACGCACAACCGAGGAGACTGATCGTGCGATGGTGCTCAGCAAATACTTCACCACCTCATCGTGTCCGTGTCTCGCCGCACGAATCATCACATTGCCCGAACACGAGTGCGCGCACTCCTCGAGCAAGACTGGAGGAAGAGAAAGTGACCAGCCTCAGCGACTTGCTCCACACCAGAAGGAGCGCCATAGTGCTCGTGTAGGAACATGACGAGGCGCAAGTGGCCGTGACAGGCGGCTCCTTCCTTTGCAGCAGTCTGATATTCTTGTGTCGGGAAATCCTTGGACGGGTGGTTGAAGAAGCAGCGAAGCACGTACACATGGCCAAACTGGGCTGCACCGCGCAACACCGGTGGATGCGCGTCTTCCTCTGCGGTCTCGTACAACCACTGCACTGCCCACCATCCGTGGCGAACGCCATCAGTTGGTGGGGGCACAGCGGCGTGTGATTGAACACCGCCTGTAGCGCACATCGATACGCTCGAAGTCGACAGTCATGCGCAGTAGAACTGGAATGCGAGCGTACTCTTCGGTGACTGATGATGAGCGCAGGCAGTCCACCAGCTCATCGTGCTGGTGCGCGAACGCGTGGTTACGACGTCCACGCTGTCGATATCGATGTCGATGTCGATGTCGTTGGCCGTCACCATATCGATAATGCGACGTCGAACGCTGTGGCTCCTGCACAGTGTGTGCGGTTGTGCTGATTAGAGTTGGGTTCAGAGAGCGCATACATCTCACAGCTCCGGCACGGCAGTGAACGTGACTGATGGTCGGGACCTCTCTAGTGCTATCATTGTGCGACTTCCCGCCATTAAAGCAATGCACCACGCAGGTTCTCCTTTCCCGACACGATGAACACGATGCATTTCACCCATGACCCTTACGCGCACCATCGTGGAGTAACGCAACCTAGATCCCAAACATTTATCAAACACGGTGTACTGAGATAGGTTAGTGTATGGTACAGACTGATGTACTGAATAGTAGTGGTAAGTTGATAGTACTAACAATTGTAATATTTCTACTTGACCTACCCACAGAATGAATCTCAGCTGCAATTTGCAGCCTTCAAAACACCTTGATACTGAGGCACCTTTTTGGGGTTTTGTAAATATCGCCTGGTTGAATCGGACGGGTGATAACCGAGATCATCGCCAAAGAGGCCGTCAACGGTTTTTCGGCGGAGGAGAGTGAGTGGGAGCTTGTAGACGACGACGACGCCAGTGAGGAAGACATCCTAGCCGATGCTGACAGTCTTGCTGCGAACAACCTGCGTGATGAGAGCGAAGAGAGCATGGAACAATGTCAAGATGCAGGAATGCGTGATCGTGTGGTGGCGCTCATCACTCTGCGATGCTGCGCCAACCACTGCCTGCAAGGCACGGCAAAAGAGCGATATCTGTACCATGTGCGGCAACAACCTGGGTTTCCGTTTTTTTGGCGTTGCTTTGCGTTCTTTACCTGTTACTCTTTGCACGTTGTTGTTCTCATGAAGATAAGAGCTCTCTCAAAAAATACATTTCTGAAAATGGGGTGGGGAAGGTAGAGTATATTACGTCAATAGTGACCTATGGAGCTGGGGCCGTATTGGCACCGCACAGCGGAACCAATGCGGTTCCAGCCCTATACGGAAACGATGCCCGCTGTCACTTGCCAGTGCGCCACATCTGGGCGGAGGAACTGGCAATCTTCCGATTGAGTGAGTCCGTAGGATGGGTGACCGAGGTGGTGGACCGGTGATCCATCGCCCTGTTTGCTGCTGCATCTGCCATCTTGTTGAACTGCCGGAGGTGTTGGACATTTCTGAAAATGGGATTCTGACTCCTACGAGGGTCTTCGCTCATGTTCGTTCGGAGCCCTAACGAGAGGTTTTTCATCGCTGAAAACACCAGTGCCCATTTGCTGGTGATTCACGTGGTGCCTCTGGCATGGTTTCGTACTTAGAGCCGTTAATACCATCAAGGTGCTTTACGTGGTCTCATATTTGACTTCAAGATTGTTTAATAAATCACGCAAATTCCTCATTCATTTGTATGAGATAAACACTGGGCTTGATACAGAATTTCGTTCAGCCCGACTTGTCGTGTTTTGCCGTCAATGGCACCGATGGACACTCCTTTGCGCAGTGCGCACTGGCTGGCTTTTTAAAGAAGCTCTTCACGCGTTGTAGCGAGTTCTGGCGCTCTGCTTGCTGTTCATTACGCTTCTTGACCACCTTCGTGGCGTAGCTGAAGTGCAGGTTGACAAATTGAACCGTGGCGGCTGACTGGTTCATGGTTGCGATGGTTGGTCGTGTGATCGTGTGAGTTTGATGTGTTGCCGGGGCAGGATGTGTCAGAATAAAGAGATGTTGTTTTGTGCTGTGAAATCCAAAGATGCCACTGAGAACGTTCCGTGCGGCGAATACCAGAATGAATGCCGCGCACATGGATACGACCAACACTCCTCGTGGGCAACATCTGCAGCCGAGTGGTTGCTGAACAATCGCTCAGCGATGCGGTCTTTATGGACCTTTGCCGGCGGCAACATCAGCTCCATCGTCCACCCGTGACCGGTGCGTTCGACCTGTGAATCCAACAAATTTAGGCAGCAGCTCACCTTACAGTTTTCTGCCAAGCGTTGGATTGGCGATGCACGAACCATGCCCCGCTTTGCTGTCCAGCTCTCACATGCAATCGCCGCGACGCCTGCTGTGATTTGCCGTCCCACGAGCGGTCGCGTCCCCTGAGAATGTTTGTGAGACCATCACGTGGTAGGTTGCACACAAGCACGCCGCTGCTTTGCCACCACAGCGAACGTTCCCTGCGATGAGGCTGATGGTGGCAGCTCACGTTTGCTCGCCACTCTGTGGGTGGGAGCCTCCCCCACACTCTCCGCTCAGGAGTTAGTTTGAAATTTCAGCAACGAAACACCAGCACCGGAGGCAGACAGTCACTCCTTCTCCAGCACCATGAACACAGCTCCAGCCACGATGCGCCTCAACATCGCCCACCATTCACATGCACGCGCCATCATCGAGCGACACCGCGGAAAGCAGCAGAAGTCACAGCACCTACCACGTGATAGCACTGTCCGTCGTATCAAGAACTTTTTCAAGAAGTCGAGCGACAACTCAGCATCGATGTTACAATTCCTAACGACGACCAAGTTGACCGATGTGACTGATACCAAATGTTGAGTTGATTCGTCCTAGGAATGGCGTTATTTATCAATGCATTCACGTTTTTGATTGTGTTTTCGAATTAATGCCGTGCCATTCTGATGAAATCGACCGTGCACTGCACATGCACTCTACAGATCGATGGCGTCAAGGAAATTGACGAAGCGTAATGGAAGTGTTGCAATGCACTGGCTGCATTTCCATGTCGGTTTCTCGATGGGCGCGTACTCTGCGAGAGAGCTGCCTCTGAAGCCCTCGGGAGCCCTGAACCTGGGGGATCTGGCGCTCTCCTCGTCCTGCTGGGTGATCACCTACCCGGCATAATGCCGGTGGCATTATGTGGACATTGTCCGCTGCTTCCTCCCGCCGGTCAGTTTGAACAATGTCGCAAAGCGCACTTCCGAGCTGGGCGGCGTCGACTCAGCAGCTCGATACTTCGCGTCTGGATGCGGACGTATTGCAGCGATCAGAATCCGTCAGCTTGAACTGGACAATGGATCAGCGGATTATAGTCACAGTCAATCACCTACGACCGCAAGTTATCGGATGGCTGTCAGTCTCCTTTGCTCGCACTCGCAAGAGACAGGGGATCATTTCCGCCGCAGGCATTAAGAGATAAGAATCGAATGGTCGTCCGTTGCGCAGAATCACTTGCCTCCGCACGATTACGTCGCTTTCTCGCTTCACTGGGAATAATCGCAGTTCAGCTCTCCAAAGAATTCCAATGGAGCTGCCACGAAATCGTTTCTGGTCCTGTTTCTTCTTCTTCTTCTTCTTGCAATGTGATGCCGCGCAATGTGATGCCGCGCACAGCGGCATCACGCGGTTTTGCAGGCCCCTCCACTACGGTAGGAATTGCTCCACCCCCTTGTCCTCCGGTCAATTGATGGGGTCAAGAAGCAGTTGTGCAAACGCGAGTGCCACCGCCAGAACACCTAGCAACGCGCACAAAACAACAAACTCGCAGTTGCGTAACGGTGATGTGTCTCAGACCAACCGCTGTCGGCTTCCCAATGCACTCGTTTTGGTTGTACATTGACCAGCGCCCTGCTGTGAGACAGTCGTTGGGTTGGGATGATGCAATACAGATTGTTATACTGTATAGCCTGAACTGCATCCATGTCTACCCCACGACAGTGAGGCCATCGGGCGCGCACCAACAGTCTGCCACATGCTGTGTCACACTCGTCGCAAGGGACTCTCTCGGTTGAACGTTGGTGTCTCTACCGTTTACTTTGACGGCGCTGCAGTCATTCCCCATTTTCTTGTTGCCCGCCCCAAGCACGCTTCCGGCCAACACGCTACTCTTTATCACGACCATGTTCCACCAAGACGTCGCCACGCAATTCGTTAACCAGCACTACGGCAAGACTACCACTTCAACCAGTAAGCCCAGCAAGCACAATACTCAGCGCCAGAGCGCGGTGGAACAAATCAAGAGATACTTCAAGAAAACGTCGACGGCTCATACCGCAAAGGACAGGCAAATGGCGCCATTGACGGCAATGAACGACAAGCAAATCTCCAAGACGGATTGAACACGAAGCTTCTCGAGTCTCAGTATTTATAATAGTCAAAGACGCCAGGAGTTAGCAGACAGTGTGTGATGGCAAAACGAATGAAGAGATTGAAAGTATTCCCAGCGCCCCATTTTGGTTCAACCCTCGAATGACCCTTGCTCATCGACGGTGTCGCACCAAGCCATCATCTTCCAGTGCTCAGGCTCTAAAGGATTCCGCTGGTGGTCTAGAAAGCGTAGATGTAGCTGCACCTCCACTAACTTGGTATGAGAGAAACCTCGCGCTGGCATTTCTTTCCCATTCGTTGTCAGCGACGCTTCAACCAAACTCTTCTGAGTCGGTAGATCAGAACCGATTCTCGAGCGGT
Source organism: Lagenidium giganteum (assembly GCA_002286825.1). Lineage (NCBI taxonomy): Eukaryota > Oomycota > Peronosporomycetes > Pythiales > Pythiaceae > Lagenidium > Lagenidium giganteum. The sequence goes on along the minus strand of NSDO01000048.1, from coordinate 292,179 downwards.
TCAGTACGGCATAAACTCAGGAAATTTGGTGCCCAAATACCGGGCGATTCGTGGATACGGCATGTCAGTTGCGGTATGCAAGGCCTCTTGCGCAAATTCATTCATCCCTTGCTCATTGAGAAACTTGACAATTGCAAAATGACCGTTCGTGGCGGCTGAGTACATCGCATCCGAACATCCTTCCGTGCGATGTTCGTGCAAGAATCGCACCATGTGCAGGTTACCGTGGTATGCAGCATAGTCCATTGTGCTCGTCGTGCAGCCTTCGTGGCGATGGTAGTGCAAGAATTTCACCACATCGAAGTGTCCTTCCCTGGCCGCGCCATCCATCGCCGCTGTCGTGCAGCCCTCCGGGCGGTTCTCGTGCAGAAACTTGACCACATCCAAGTGACCGTTCGTTGCTGCTTCGTCCATGGCGTTAGTCGTGAATCTGCCGAGCTGGTGTTCATGTAGATACTTGACCATGTCCAAGTAACCATTTGCTGCTGCCAAGTCCATTGCTCGTGGATACGATCGGATATTGCGGTGGCGCTGGTGCAAGTATTGAAGCGCTTCGAGGCGGCCATTGGCGACAATCTTGTCCACACATTTCTGTGGGATTTTGCCGGACCATGGCGATTTACGTCGTGCCATCACGAATTCGACGACCTTCAGGTGACCATTGGCTGCTGCACGGTACACGCAGTCGCACGGACACAGCTTCTTGTCTTGATGAAGCAAGTACTGCAATACGTGCAAGTGACCGTTTTCAGTTGCCTTGCACATTGCAGCTTTTGAGCAGCCTTCCGACCGATTCTCATGCAAGAATTGCACCACAGCGATGTGTCCGTTTGCAGCCGCCTCGTCCATGGCTTTCGTCGTGCAACCGGCGACGCTGTGTTCGTGCAGGAACTTTACGACATCAAGGCGACCGTTGCTAGCTGCGCGATCCATTGCTGGGGCAGTGTACTCTGGTTGGCAGTGCTGGTGCAGAAACTCGAGGATGTGCATGTGGCCGTTGGCTGCAACGTCTTCGACAGTTGCTGTCGAGCAGTCGGCTGATCGAATCGCTGCGAGGAATCGGACGACGTCCAAGTGGCCATTGACTGCCGCACCATCCAGGCTTGGTAAGATTGTTTCCACTTGCGGATGCACTCGGTGCACACATTCAATCACGTCAACATAGCCGCGAGCAGCTGCATCATCCAGTGCTTCAATCAGTTCGGCGTTCTGTGGCTCCAAATCGATTGCCTCGCACAGCGGTTGCAAGACTTGGGCCTGGCATCTCCTGATCGCCTCCATTAACGCGTGGTGAACGTCGCCGGCCACACGCTGGTGCTGCAGTAGATACTGAACCACCTCAACGTGTCCGTTGATTACCGCACATACCAAGGCAAAGTCGGCGCAAGGTTGCGAGCATTGCTCGACCAAGTAGCGGAAGACTGCAACATCACGAATCCCAGCGACTCCGTGCCGACTGCATCGCGCGCCATATTGCTCGAACAGCATCTTGACGATGTCCAAGCGACCTTGACACGCAGCTCCCTCCAGGGCGGCAGTCTTGTCCTCTGGCGTCGTGAACTCCTTGGACGGGTGGTCGAGGAAGTAGCGAAGCACAGCGACGTGGCCATGCTGAGCCGCGACGTTCAAGACCTCACAGTCAACGCCCTCGATCACTGTCTCGTGCAGCCAGCGCACAGCTGCCAGGCGTCCGCCTTCCGCAGCGTACTCGATGAGGGGATTAAGCCACGCCGGGGAGTCGGCGAACAGCGCCGTGTGATTGAACAGCGCGTGCAGCACATCGACGCGCTCGGTGTCCACGATCGCGCGCAGGATGATTGGGACCTGGGCGTACGCTTCACTGACTGGCGATGAACGCAGGCGCTCCAGCAGCGCATTGTACTGGTGCGCGAACTCGCGCACGACGCCCTCGCTCTCGACGTCGACGTCCATGTCCATCGCGCCCATGACCATCGTGTCCGTACGTCCCGTTCGTCGACCGTTGCAAGTGCGGTTGTGGTTGTGGGCCGCATTCAGCAGAGTGTTGGTACCATCGGTCAGGAGTGTTTGTGGCAGTTGTGGGTACAGTTGGTGACATGCATTCCGCCTCACCTCGCCGCAGCGAACGTTCCTGCACTCTGAGACTGATGGTGGCAACGTGCATGCAGCTCCTGCGTTGTGTTGAGCTGTGTTGTGCTGCATTGGTGTCTCTGTGTTGCTACGTGTTAGATTGCCATTTGCTAGCATCGAAGCAGCACCACCTGAAGCAGCCAACCTCTCTGCCTCTAGCTCCACAATGAACACAGCTCCAGCCACGATGCGCCTTAACATGACCCACCAATCCTATGCACGCACCATCATCGAGCAAAACAACGACAAGCAGCAGCAGCAACCACGTGGCAGTGCTGTCCAGCGCATCAAGAACACTTTCAAGACGTCGAGCGAGAACACGTCGTCCACCGAGCAGACTCTAGCGGCAACCAAGTTGGCCAACGTGGCCGGCAACAAGAGCTGATGACTAGCTTGCACGCGTTTCATCTTCGAACAGCCGCGTGTGGTAGTTATTTATCAATTCTAATAGTACGCCCACGAATTGACTTGCTGGTTTGCTCTTGACAGTGGTGGCTCACATTCCGACGTCGCATCACAAAGCGCAATGAACGACACTGCGCGAGGAACACGTTGCTACTACCGCATGGACAAGATTCCTTATGGATTACCTATATTCATGGCTAGTACTCAATGAAATAAGGAGTTCAAGCTGTGAATACGTCTCCGAATATGGTGCTCAATGATCTTGGGGCCGTGCCCGTAGCTTGTCGACGACACGGCATGATATTGTCATCACCACTCCTCACCTATCACATTAGCAGCACATCGCACAAACATACCGAGGCATCTAGATATTTGGGATGGAAGTGAGACCTCCACTGGTCAAGACGTCGTTGTCGGTGCCAATGCTCGTTCAAGTATGTCACCTCATCGAAGCAAAAAGGCTTGACTGAGTGTGGAACATGGCGCCAGCCAAGTCTTACACATACACTTTCTGACCCACCGATCACACTTCGGAACCACTGGGTAGCGCACATGTGTGTCATACGCTGGTGCGATCACGGGATGATGGCATTCGACATCGCGAGAGGATCTGTTGAGCGGTTGGCTGCAGGCTGCCTTCGCCATACCGTCCATGCCACCCTGGGGGCATCCATCGTTCAAGAGCCTGACGAAGCCGCTCGTCGATGCTTCATACAGGGCGCTAGTTCTGCACTTGGCGAGCTGGTGCTCATTTTGATACTTGATCTTTTTGGAAGAGAGATCATTTCCTGCTACCGAGTTCGATGCTCGTTCTGAGCTCGCGGTGGTGCTGCCGCAGGTACTGGCGGACCTTAACGGTGCCCATCGGCGACGATCTTGGTCAGTCTTTTTTTTTTTTGCGAAACGTGACCAAAGCACGGTGATTCACGTTGTGCAACCGGGGGAGATTGAGAGGCAACCCCGTCAGAGCGTTAAGGCTGAGCGAACTCTTCCCGCCAGCGTGTCAAACCTGAGCGAACTCCTGGCGTCCTAGGCGATGCCGTATTTGAAGCCTTGGCTTCAAACCCAGACCCCAACTAGCACCCCGTCTCTCCCGTGGACTTGTTGCAGGGAGTTGTGCTGCAAGGGGAAATCCTGGCCCAGCTGCAGCTGGTACCATACTGATCCGCGCCACCGGCACTGCCGCGGAGATTGCATGGGCACCCACTACATACCTGGGAGTGGCTACAAACAACTACGCTGAATTCCAGGCGCTCATTCATGGTCTATCCTCTGGCAACCAAGTGCCCCTTGCAAGAGCTTTGGTAGTTTCCCGCCACTGTATTTATTTCTGCCATCATATACTCTACTTTCAGCAGGTGATGTTCAGTACGAATCTGTTGGATCAGCTGCACACCCGCGACTGCATCTGCTCCGCGCCATCATTCTCACCGAACGTGTGTCCGTCAAAAGTACAAGTAGCGTGGTGGGAGTCTGCCACCACGCTACTTGTATCTTCCACTGGGAGACAACTACGACAATCGCAACCGAACCCATGCCACATCTGGATCCTTACTTTCATCATCATCATCATGCCACATCTGGATGTAATTCTGGACGTGAGCAACCCACCCGGCTTGCGACACACACACACGCAGCTGGACTTGCTGCCGCGCGTTTTAATGGAGAAGGTGTTTAATCTGTTTAGTGTGCTAGTTGTGTCGTCCTCATTTGGCAATTCGATCTCCTTTCGAAACTGCCCACGACATCTAGCGTCATCTGCAATATCATGGGCTCCACTACTTCAAAAGTGGTTCCCTTTCGTTTGAAGCTGATCAATGTGACGCCCATTCATATGACGCAAAGCATCTGGTACTGCCGCGTGGACGAAGAGCAACAAGACTTATCAATTCGTGAACGCAAATGGCGCGAGCTTATCGAGGTCATGGACCACATTGACCCGGCACTCAACCTTGAAACGCAGCTGGATACGGCGTTCCAGTTTGGATACGGCAAGACGTATCCCCCTGACTTCGAGTATTACGAAGTAGAGGCCCTACCATGGGTGACATGCGTGAAGGTTGATGTCCTCGATTACGACGATTATTCGCTACGCGCGCAGAGGCTGGTGATCCCTCCCAGCTCAACGACGGTCGACATCAATAAATGGTACGAAGAGGGTGGCAGCGTCGAGACGGCGTACAGGACGCTGCGTAATCCGTAATCGGCGCTCGAACCAATCAAGGACCCCACAATCAAGTTGTGTGAGCACTGACCGCGTTGCCGTCGTCACGTCAAGATGGGGGTGAGGCTGCATGCTTGCTATAACGTATATGGAGTGGTCGTCTGCGCGGCAAAATCTACATTACGCGTATAGTGTAGGTGATAACTGCAGCAGTAACGAAAACAATGCGCATCAAAAAGTATCAATGAATTCCCCGTTGACGGCCACTGAGCATTACTCTTCAACCTCAGAAGAGGACCCAGTGCGCGTTGATAGCAATGCAGTCCCACTCTCCCTCGGATTCGTCGACTGCTCACGTAACGGTACAGGTGGCGACACTCGATAAGCCGAGATGTGCAACAGACTTTGCATCAGAGTCCGAGTGAACGACATCGTGTCACCGCGACAGGAAATAAGGCGGACACGTGTTCTGTGGAGAGCATTTTCGCGGGATTTCTGGCGACAGGTTCTAGGCTATCGGATGGGATTGCGGTGGCTTTATTGGCCGACAAGCCGTTGATCTCGAGGAGCTGTCGCTCATTTGACGCCCTCGAAACTACTGGCATTGGCAGTCCATACTTCATTTCGGCACCGGCTGAATCATGGACAACCAAAAACTTCAAAACAGTTCAGCGGGAATTGGGGTGAGGTGAGGGAACCTGTTGCCCAGGTACCTAGCGATTCTTGGGTACGGCACATGCGTTGCCGCATCGAGCGCATCCTGCACGAAGTGCTCGATCCCTTGGTCACAGAGATACTTGACAATCGCGAGATGACCATTGTTCGCAGCCCAGAACAGCGCGTGGAAGCATCCTTCCGTGCGATGCTCATGCAAGAAGCGCACCATCTGCAGGTTGCCATGATGTGCAGCCCAGTCCATCGTGGCAACGGTGCAGCCCTCCTGACGATGCTCGTGCAGGTATTTCACCACATCGAACCGACCAGCCTTTGCTGCTCCATCCATCGCCGCGGTCGTGCATCCCTCGTCGCGGTTCTCGTGAAGGAACTTTACTACATCCAGAAAGCCGTTCGTCGCCGCTTCATCCATAGCCGTTGTTGTGCACTTGGCGAGCTGATGCTCCTGCAGATACTTGATCATGTCCAAGTGACCATTCCCTGCTGCCAAGTCCATTGCTCGTGTATGAAATCGAAGCTTGCGGTGGTGCTGGTGCAAGTACTGGAGGACCTCAAGGTGCCCGTCGGCGACGATCTTGGTCGCACTCTTCTGTGGGATTTTGCCGGACCAGGGTGATTCACGCCGTGCCTCGACAAACTTCACGACCTCCAAGTGACCATTGGCTGCCGCCCGGTACACACAGTCGCACGGACAGAGCGCGTTCCCTTGATCCAGCAAGTACTGCAGCATGTCCAAGTGGCCGTGTTCCACCGCCTTGCACGTCGCAGCCTTGGAGCAGCCTTCCGATCGATTCTCATGCAGGAATTGCACGACTGCCATGTGCCCATTTGCAGCCGCTTCGTCGATCGCCTTCGTCGTGCAACCAGCGGCACTGTGTTCATGCAGGAACTTGACTACATCCAGGTGACCGTTGCCAGCAGCACGATCCATTGCTTCCACGGTGTACTCGGGCGCACAATGTTGGTGCAGAAACTCGAGGACGCGCATGTGGCCGTTGGCTGCGACGTCTTCGATCGTTGCTGGGGAGCAGTCAGTCGATCGAATCGCTGCCAAGAATCGAACAACTTCCAAACGGCCATTAACTGCCGCCGTATCCAGGCTGGGCAACACAGCCTCGTGATTCGGATGCGTTCGATACACGCATTCAATCACGTCGACGTAGCCATCAGCAGCTGCATCGCTGAGTGCGCCGGCCAGCTCGTCCCTCTCTGCCTCCAAGTCGATGGCTTCGATCAGCAGCCGCACAGCTTCGGCACGGCCTTCAGTGATCGCCTCCATCAGCGCTTCTTCGACATTGCTATTCGTGCGCTGGTGCTCCAGCAGATATTGCACCACGTCAGCGCGTCCGTCCATCGCCGCACACGTTATGGCAAAGGACGAGCACGTGTGGCCGCACTCCTCGAGCAGAAAGCGGAGCACGGCGAGCTGACCTTTCCCCGCGACTTGTTCCAGTCCGAACGTGCTGCAGCGCGCGTCGTAGTGCTCATACAGGAACTTGACGACGTCCAAGCGACCAGCACAGGCGGCTCCCTCCACGGCCGCCGTCTTGTCGTCCGTGGTCGTGAACTCCGTGGACGGGTGGTCGAAGAAGTAGCGAAGCACGTGCAAATGGCCGGACTGCGCTGCGCTGTACAGCACCGACACATGCACGTCTTCCTGTACGATCTCGTGCAGCCACTGCACGACAGCGACGTGTCCGCGTTCGGCAGCGTACTCGATGACGTGGTGTGGCCACTGCGCCGTGTGGTCCAACACCGCCTGCAGCACATCGACGCGCTCCAGATCCGCGATCGCGCGCAGCACAACTGGAATTCGGGCATGCTCAGCACTCACTGGCAATGAACGTAGACGCAGCAGCAGCGCTTCGTGCTGGTGCGTGAACTCGCGCACAGCGCTCACGCTCTCGATGTCCATGTCGATGGTGGTCATGACGTCGGCCGTTACGATTGTGGAGATGATTGGTTCGGACGGGTTAAACGAATGGACAAAAAGCGTCATCGATGTTTATTTTGTCAAAATGTGCAGTTCTCACAGTCAATACCGATCATGATCAACGACGTCCTGCGTCAAGCACGTTGAGTTGGTGCTTCTAGCAGACCGACGTTGACAGCTCTTGCATTGGATGAACGTGGTTGTGTCAGTTGCGTTGTGGGTGTGGAACTGGGTTTGAGGCCTGGAATGTGAACTGGGCGATTCGGGTATAACCCCGCCGAGCACGCTTGTCAGTTCAGCATCCTCTGGCTCCTGACTAACGACCTCAATGAGCAGCTGCACCACATCGAGATGACCATAAGCAATAGCAACTGTCAACGCTTCCGCGACTTTCTCGATTGGCTGACGCTTCTGAAGAAGAAATGCCACGACTTCGGTGAGTCGATGGAGGCAGTCAAGAGGACAATGCTGGAGTATGAACTGCAGAACGGCAACGTTTCTCCTGTCAGCGGCCAGCGCCAAGCTGTGGGAGGTCCATTGATGAGGGAAGCGTTCATGAATGAACTCGACGATGTCCAAGAGTCCGGCAACGTAGTGAGATAGCGCTCGCGAATGAAGCGAATAACGTCAGGATGACCGCGACGGATAGCGTTTCTCGCGATGTGATGACCGTTGTCGACATGTGATGTCTCATACAGCCATTGCACAGCCACAGCGTGGCCATCCACTGCAGCGTGTTCCATAATATCGCTGTATGTTGACAACCCTCGTCGCACAACACCCAGGTCACTATCTCCGCGAAGACGCCTTAGCATCGCATGGCGCTTCTTCTCGAAGTCGCGCACAAGGTCCGGGCAATCCGTGAGCTCGATTCCCGTGCTTACCGTGGTGGTCGCCATTGTTGAGACTGGAGGAGCGCTGGCTGATGAGCTATTTGGAATTGGATCATGAGAAGGAACAGGAAGCACACTTCCGGATCGAAAGCACGACAGCGCGACAATCAATAGCGATTCGACTTGGTGTCTCAAACCAACGAATCTAATGATCTTCAATCTGCGCTGCTGATGTTGGTGCACAAAGTGGTGGAAGAAAACAAGTTGGCGATACATACGCACAAGTTATATTGTTGACGTTTGATCTTCGATCGATCAGACGACGTGTACATTGAACTGCTGCTTGTTCAGGCGCTTTCCATCTCATGATGAATGGCATAAATATTCGACTTGGCAGCGGCGCTCATCTCACACCACACTCACTTGCGGCTGCTACATGTCTGTTGTGCGGCAGTGCGTTCCTTCGTGCAATTGGCGGCGGTTGTCTTCTTGAAGAGATTCTTGATGCGCTCCAGTGAGCTGTCGCGGGATGCCTGTCGCTTGGTGTGCTTCTTGACCAAGGCGGCGGCAAAGCCAAAGTGCAGGTGGATGCATGGGCTGGTGGCTCCTGGCTGGTTCATTATTGGTGGTGTTGTTGTTGTTGTTTGTGCTCGAGGCAGGAAATAGCGGAATGAGCTGATGAAGCGGCTTGGGCAAGGCAGCGCTAGCACACACTTACGGCAGCGGAATGGTGGTCGCTGCGTGTTGGCAGTGTGGAATGTGTGTCAAGATGTTGCATTGACCAACACACCTGGAGGGTGGAAGCTTTCCACATTCCACTCCAAAACGTTGGATCGGTTGGTGTCGAAAAGCACGGCAGCGGCATGGCTATGATGAGTTCTGGGGCAAGCAATGCGTTCGCGGTGCCATCAGCGATCACGAACGTATGACAATGTGGATTAGACAAGAGCACAGCAGAAGGATGTCATCACCAGCGCTGGTCGAATTCATCAGGGTTGACAACGACTTGATCAATGTCGTGCATCCCTCACGCAATACGATGAACACCATCGCAAAGCAGGAGGCTGGGAGAGTGACCGCAGAAATGAATGTCTGACAAGCAGAGTTGGTGTCGGTTCCCCCCCCCCCTCCCCCTCACACACACGCATTCCGTCTGCAAACCATTATCGGAACGTTTGACGTCTGGATCTGTTGGAGCTTGTCTTTCACAACGCCTGGCAAGAGCCACGAGTTGAGAGCGGCGTGATTGAAGAGGAGAGCGAGTGAAAAACAAAAGTTTTTACTGAAAAGTCAAAAAGGCTCGTTTTTGTTGTGACAGTGGGATACACCGAGAAAAGTGAGCCGGCGTTTGCAGGCGCAATCTCGCTCCGCTCGTGCGCCGCAAGGCACGGCGAGGAATAGAAATACCATTGTTGGCAGTGTTGCGGGTTCGCTCACCTACAGCGTTGCGCTGGGCCCGCCTTCGCACATACCGCGGGACCCGCAAGCGGGTGCCCCCCCGCGGGTGTGCTTCGGCTGCGCGCACCGCAGTGGTTCGCTTCCGTTTTATGTTCTTGCTTTTTGATTTTTCAGACTTTGTTTTTGGATTTTAGTGTTTCCTCATTGAAGGGCATGTTTGTCACCAACTCGGAGTGTTGGTCTCATCCACCTCGAACACACATTCTCGTACCTACCGCACTGAGCGTTCTCCAGCGTTATGGCGCGTTCGCAAATGCCAGCCATTCTGTGATTGTCAGCGTTTTCAAGCACACAACGACACAAAGCTACACCCAACAACCAACAACACCATGATGCAGTCAGTTGCTGCCAATCAATGCGTCAACTTGCACTTCGGCTACGCCGCCACTTTGGTCAAGAAGCACAACAAGCAGCATGCCCATTCGCTGCAACGCATCAAGAGCTTCTTCACGAAGGCATCGACCGACTACAATGCAAAGGAACGCGTCACAGCAGAACACACGACCAGCACAAGAGGGGATGAAAAGAAGCTTCTTCCACACATCAGTGTCTAGTATTTATTTCACGAACCTCTGATATTCTTCTCCGGCAAGAAGCAAACAAACTGCGCGATTTGCGGTGGGAACCATCCAGTTTCGTTATAATCTTGTAATCTCGCACATAAAAACTCGACCTTTTGCTTTTTGTTTGGATTGGGTGTCCACCATAGACTTTAGAGAGGTCACCATGGTACACAAACTGCAGTAAAATGACGTTTACTACCAGGAAAGCTGCCGTAATGCTGGTCTCGCCGTTGCTCAATGTTCGCTTGACATGTTACCTGGTTGGTGAATGCTGGACGTCACGTTACTCGTCTTTGTCCCAATGCGACGCCGTAGATGGCCGAGAGTGGTGAGCATATCCCCTCTGCGCAGGTCGTAAACGACGAAGATGTTGCCTCTGCTCTTCTGTCGTGCATACGGATGTCGCTAGATGTAGTGGCAATCATTAGTGCGTCAAAGCTGCAACTTGCTGCTTCAGTTCGGTTGCAGGTGCCGAACGCGGCTGAGACTAGGAACGTTGTCCAGCAAATACCTTGCGATACGAAGGTAGCCCTCCTCATTTGCAGCCTCCAGCGCACGTAGTGCACCTTGATGGATTCCTTGGTCACACAGATACTTCGCAATCGCGAAATACCCGCCCGCGGCAGCGTTCGATAACGCCGACAAGCAACCCTCCGTGCGATGTTCGTGCAACCAGCGCACCATGAAAAGGTTTCCTTCGCGGGCAGCAGAATCCATCACAACCGCTGTACAGCCTTCCTGGCGGTGCTCATGTAGGTATTTGACAATGCCAAAACATCCACATCTGGCAGCATAATCCATCGCCGCAGTCGTGCATCCTTCTTTGCGGTGCTCGTGCAAGAACTTGACGACTTCCAAATGCCCATTTCCCGCTGCAACATCCATGGCGTTGGTGGTACACTTGGCCAGGCGGTGCTCATGCAAAAACTTGATCGTTTCCAGATGACCATTCCTGGCCGCCATGTCCATGGCTTGACTGTGAAACTTGAGTGAACGCGGGTGCGAACGCGTTTGCTCGTACAAATACCGCAGCACATGGAGGTGACCGTTTCCAGCAACCTTGGTGGTGGTCTGCAATGGAATGGTTTTGGACCATGGGGCACGACGTCGCGCCATGACAAACTTGACAACCTCCAGGTGGCCATTGCCTGCAGCGCGATACACACAGTCACACGTGCACAGCTCGTTGCCTTGATCCAGCAAATATTTCAGCACGTCCACGTGACCATTTTCCGCTGCCATGCACATTGCAGCGGACGTACAACCTTCCGACCGATTCTCATGCAAGAACTGCATCACAGCCAAGTGACCATTTGTAGCTGCGTCATCCATTGCCTTGCATGTGCATCCAGCATCACTGTACCGGTTCAGGAACTTCACAACATCCAAATGGCCATTGCCAGCCGCGCGATCCATTGCTTCGGCAGTGTATTCTGGCGCACAGTGCTGCTGCAGAAATTCCAACGTGGCCAAGTCACCTTGCCCAGCAACCTCTTCGATCGTCTCTGTCGTGAAACTGGTCGACCGTAGCGCAGTCAGCAATCGAACCACGTCCAGATGACCATTGACGGCTGGGACGTCCGAACTGGGCAACTCGATTTCCACATGCGAATGCACTCGAGTGACGAGTTCAATGACGTCCATATATCCGTCGGCTGCTGCATCGCATAGCGCGCTGGTGAGTGCTTCGTCTTTCGGATCGAGCTCCACGAGCTCGATCAGTAGCTGCGCCACCTCAACGTGGCCACGAGCAATGGCTCTTACCAGCGCTTCCTTGATATTGGTCAACGCACGGTCGTACTGAAGCACAAAGGCCACCACATTCGCGTGTCCATACCATGCAGCACGCACGATTGTCTCGGACGGCAAGTCGAGGAAGCAGCGATCGAGCAGGAACTGGACGGCTGGGAGGTTGCCGTACTCTGCAGCTCCCACGACACAATCCGGCGACCAACGGTAAGGAAAGCGCTCCCGAAGAAACTCCATCACTTCCAACGAACTGAAGCACGCAGCGTGTTCCATGACCGAGTGTGTGAACACCGAAGGCTGGCGCTCGTAGATGAAGTGGACAATGGGCAGGTGGCCACAGCGGACTGCGCCACTGACAATCGCAATACCGATGTCTTCGTACGTTGTCTCGTAGAGCCACCGACAGACCGTGAGGCAGCCATGGACCGCTGCGTAGTGCATGAGCGAATGGCGCATGGTCAGCCCGTGCTCGTAGAGCGCTTCGAGTACGTCCAGGCGTTGCATTCGCACGGCGGCGCGTGTGACCGTGTACGAGTCTGGGTCGTCGACGTCGTCGTCCTCTTCGCGTTCCTCCTCGCGAATCTGCTGCATCAGCGCACTGTGCTGCTCTGCAAATTCTCGGACGATCTCGACGTCATCAATGCCCGCCATCGTCATCGACATCGTCATCGACATCGTCACCGCCTTGACCAGCGTCCGGCGGCGTCCGTCGCTGCTGCTGGCGTCGATGATGAGGTTGTGGACGCGGCGTTGGGTTCAGAAAGCGTTAAAACCTAACATTACGTTCGTTGAATCCATTTTTGTCGAGATCTGGTGACCGCGAAGTTCAATGGGGCTGCAAACCGCAGAAACTATATTGTTGATGGTTTGGTCTTATATGAATTTGATCTTCGATCGATCAGACGACGTGTACATTGAACTGCTGCTTGTTCAGGCGCTTTCCATCTCATGATGAATGGCATAAATATTCGACTTGGCAGCGGCGCTCATCTCACACCACACTCACTTGCGGCTGCTACATGTCTGTTGTGCGGCAGTGCGTTCCTTCGTGCAATTGGCGGCGGTTGTCTTCTTGAAGAGATTCTTGATGCGCTCCAGTGAGCTGTCGCGGGATGCCTGTCGCTTGGTGTGCTTCTTGACCAAGGCGGCGGCAAAGCCAAAGTGCAGGTGGATGCATGGGCTGGTGGCTCCTGGCTGGTTCATTATTGGTGGTGTTGTTGTTGTTGTTTGTGCTCGAGGCAGGAAATAGCGGAATGAGCTGATGAAGCGGCTTGGGCAAGGCAGCGCTAGCACACACTTATGGCAGCGGAATGGTGGTCACTGCGTGTTGGCGGTGTGGAATGTGTGTCAACACGTTGCATTGACCAACACGCCTAGAGGAACGAAACTTTCCACTTTCACTAAAATGCTGGGGCACAAACCTTGTGTTGAAAAGCACTGGAAAAAGATGCATGAGTGGGCAAGCAATGGGACAGCGGTGCCGTCAACAGACACCAACATATGGCCATGGTGAGTAGATCAAATGCACTGGAGACGGAAGTTGCCGATAGCGTTGGTGGAATTGTGAAAAAACTCACGCTATACCATGAACACCACCGCAAAGCGCGAACGAGGCTGGAAGAGTGGGCACAAAAATGAACGTCAGACAAACACTGTTGATCGACCAAAACACGCATTCCGACGTGCCGCCATTGGAACGTTTGACGTCAGAACTGTTGGAGGTTCTTTTTCACGCTCCTTGCCAGGCCCGCGGCTCACAAGCCTGTGAAGCAGCCGCAACTTGTGGCTCCTTCACTGGCGTCAGAAGCAAATTGCGTGCTTGTGACCCACTTAGAGTGTTGGTATCATCCACCACCGGTACAAACATTCTCGTATCCATCACAGAACATGTCCAGCGTCAGCACACGACGACACAAAGTTACACCCAACAGCCAACGTGCAGTCAGTTGCGTCCAGTCAACGCCTTAACCTGCACTTTGGTTATGCCGCCGCTTTGGTCAAGAAGCACAACATGCACCATATCCCAGCGCCAGAACTCGCTGCAAGAGCTTCTTCAAGAAGACATCTACCGACTACTACGCCAAGGAGTGGCCCCAACGCCATCGAGGACAACAGACGACCACCACGTTGGCACGAGGGGATGAGTCCGAACGTTGTTTATATCTGGCAACAAGTGCAAGCTAGAAGAAGATTAATGACCACCAATGAAGTGATTGATTGTACCCTTGCTCTGAATGCATGTCACATTTTCATCAATCTGAAACTTGGTTTAATACAAAAACAGGTATCTAAACCTTTGTCATTAATCACGAAAGACTCATGAATGCGCGAGACAGCAACCGGGCTACTGCGATACATCGAGGCTGCCGCGAGGAATGGTATCGACCAGATACTTCGCAATGCGAGTGTAACCTGCACCATTGGCGTAATCTAGCGCACTCTGTGCGCCCTGCTCGATCCCGTGTTCACACAGATACCTCACAATCGCGAAATGGCCACCCTTAGCTGCCCACGGCAGAGCCGACCAGCATCCCTCAGTGCGGCGCTCGTGCAGGAAGCGCACCATGCGCAAATTCCCATGATTTGCGGCGTAATCAATTGCGGCCACACTGCAGCCACTCTGCCCGTGGTCGTGCAAGTATTTCACGACGTCGAAGTAACCAGACTTGGCAGCGCCATCCATTGCATCGACCGTGCATCCTTCTGTTCCAGACTCATGTAGGAACTGGACCACACCCAAATGGCCATTAGTGGCAGCAATGTCGACGGCTGCTGAAGTGCACCTGGCAAGTTGATGCTCATACACATACTTGATTGTGTCCAAGTGCCCGTTTCTTGCAGCAATGTCCATTGCGCGTCCGTGAATTTTGAGCGAGCGTGGGTGCATGCGAGTTTGCTCATACAGGTACCGCAGTACATGCAAATGACCATTGCTGACAACCTTGGTGATGACTTGCAGTGGAATTTTCTTTGACCATGGTGAGCGGCGGCGTGCTATCGCCAACTCCAGGACCGGCAAGTGACCGTTGGCTGCTGCACGAAATGCGCAATCGCATGCACAAAGCTCGCTGCCTTGACTCAGCAAGTAGTTCAACACGTCCAAATGACCGTTTGCCGTTGCCTTGCACATTGCAGCACTTGAACATCGTTCCGATTGATTCGTGCACAAGAACTGTACCACAGCAGTGTGGCCGTTCGTTACGGCGGCCTCTACCGCCTTTACTGAACAGCCTGCGCTGCTGTGCTCGCACAGGAATCTGACAACGTCGAGGTGACCATTGCTAGCTGCACGGTCCATTGCTTCGGCAGTGTACTCTGGATCACAGTGTTGGTGCAAGAATTCTAGCACGGGCAAATGGCCATTGCTGGCAACTTCTATGATCGTCGACGACAGGCAATTGGCCGAGCGAAGCGCTGATAGCAATCGCACCACATCCAAATGGCCATTGATTGCTGCAGCATCCAGAGTGGGCAGCAGGCATTCCACGTGTGGATGATGTCGATGCACAAGCTCAATCACTTGAGCGTGACCAGCGGCGGCTGCATTGCTGAGTGCGCTGGTGAGTTCGTTGTCTTCTGGATTCAAATCGACGAGCGCAACCAGAAGCTCCACCACCTCCACGTGACCATGGACGATGCCTTCCAACAACGCTTGTTCGACATTAATCAGCGCACGATCGTGCTGGAGTAGAAATGCGACCACGTCGGCATGTCCGCGCATTGCTGCACGAGCCATTCTCACTGGCGACACCTCCACAGAGCATCGCTCGAGAAGGAACTGAAGCACGGGGCTGGCTTCAAATTGAAGAGTCCACTCAGCAGCTGCACCATGTCGGGAATCCCACGCTCAATTGACTCGATCAGCGCTAGCTTGATGCTACAAATGGCGCGGCGGTGCTCCAGCAAGTACTACACCGCCTCGACGTTACTTTTAAAGAAGCCCACCTCATCAATCAGAAACTGGATGCTTCTCGCACGCCGTACAGGACACTGTGCACCATACTGCTCATACAGGAACGTGACGATCTTGACTTGCGGCGAGGAAGTAGCGAAGCACCGACACCTGGCTGAGCTGAGCCGCATCATGCAATACCATCGGATCATCATCTCGGAAAAATGCAATAAGAAATACATTGCTTAGCGACAAACCATATTATGGATTGTCGCAGATACTTGCAACCGCATTATGCGCTCCGTCAGCAACCCACGGCAGAGCCGACGAGCATCTCTTTGTGTGATGCTCGTGCAGAAAGCGCACCATGTGCATATTCCTACGTTTTGCAGCGTAGCCCATCGTGGCCACTGTGCATCCTTCCTGTCGGTGATTATGCAAGTACTTCACGATATATCAAAATGTCGAGCGCTAGCTGCACTGTCCAGTGCCGCCGTCGAGCATCCTTCTGTCCGCTTGTCACTTAGGAACTTGATCCCCAAATGTCCGTTTGTGGCTGCTGCGTCCACTGCATTTGTCGTCCATTCGTGAAGTAAAAATTGACCATTTGCTGCTGCCACATCCATTGCTTGATTATGAATCTTCAATGCTTGTGGTCGCTGATGGGTTTGCTTGTACACATTCTGTAGCACATGCAGGAGTCCAATCGATTTTCATGCAAGAACTGCACACGTGACCCGTTGCTGCAGCTTTCCATGCACCGTATCAACGAAAAATGCTGCATTTTAGAATAACTCTTCAGCTATTGGCGTGAGGTGAGGGAAACGGTCGCCCAAGTACCTAGCAACGCGTGGATATGGCACGTGCGTGGCAACATCCAACGCATCTTGCGCAAATTGCTCAATGCCTTGCTCGCACAGATACTTTACAACCGAGAGATGGCCAAGCTCAGCTGCCCAGTGCAACGCATTGAAGCATCCTTCCGTGCGATGCTCATGCAAAAAGCGCACCATGTACAGGTTACCATGGTGTGCAGCATAGTCCATCGTGGCAACAGTGCAGCCTTCGTGACGATGCTCGTGCAGGTATTTCACCACATCGAACCGACCAGCCTTTGCTGCTCCATCCATCGCCGCGGTCGTGCATCCTTCCGTGCGGTTCTCGTGCAGGAACTTGACGACATCGAAATGACCATTTTTTGCTGCTTCGTCCATGGCGTTCGTGGTACAGTTGGCGAGCTGATGGTCGTGCAGATACTTGATCATGTCCAAGTGACCATTCCCTGCTGCCAAGTCCATCGCTTGTGCATGGAATCGGAGCTTGCCATGGTGCTGGTGCAAGTACTGGAGGACCTCAAGGTGCCCGTCGGCGACGATCTTGGTCGCACTCTTCTGTGGGATTTTGCCGGACCAGGGCGATTCCCGCCGTGCCATCACGAACTCGACGACCTCCAGGTGACCATTGGCTGCTGCGCGGAAGATACAATCACAGGAACACAGCGCGTTGCCTTGATCCAGCAAGTACTGCAGAATGCCCAAGTGGCCGTGTTCTACCGCTTTGCACGTCGCAGCCTTCGAGCAGCCTTCCGATCGATTCTCATGCAGGAATTGCACGACTGCCATGTGCCCATTTGCAGCTGCTTCGTCAATCGCCTTCGTCGTGCAGCCTGCATCACTGTGTGTGTGCAGGAATTTGATGACATCGAGGTGACCGTTGCCAGCAGCACGATCCATGGCTTCGACGGTGTACTCGGGCGCACAATGCTGGTGTAGAAATTCGAGAACGTGTAAGTGACCGTTGCCTGCCACGCCTTCGATCGTTGCTGGCAAGCAATCGGTCGAGCGGATCGCTGCGAGGAATCGGACCATGTCCAAATGGCCGTTGACAGCCGCAGAATCCAGACTGGGCAGCACACGCTCCACATCTGGATGCGTTTGGTGCACACACTGAATAACGCTTACGTAGCCGTCGGCAACGGCATCATGGAGCGCTTCGACGAGATCGGCGTTCTCTGGGTCCACGTCGATTGCCTCGCTCAGCAGCTGCACAACGTTGGCGTGACCTCTCGTGATGGCCTCAATCAGCGCTTCTTGAACGTTGCTGGCCGCACGTTGGTGCTGCAGCAGGTACTGCACCACCTCAGCGTGTCCGTGCATGGCGGCAGACGTCATCGCAAAGCGCGAACACGGGTGGGAGCACTGCTCGAGCAGGAACCGAAGGACAGAAAGGTGACCTCCCCCCGCGACGTGTTCCCCACCGTATCGGCTGCATCGCGCACCATATTGCTCATAAAGCATCTCGACGATATCCAGTCGACCTTGGCACGCAGCGCCATCCTTGACCATGTCCAAATCTCCCCTGCAGATGACTGTTGGCTGCAATTTTCTCGATCATATCTGGGGAACACTTGGTCGGGCGAAGCGATGCGAGGAATTGGACGACGTCCAAATGGCCTCTGATTGCCGCGCCATTTAGACTGGGCAGCGCACTTCCCAGGCAAGGACGAGCACGGTACAGGAACTCAAGCACGTCGGCGTGTCCGTTGTTGGCGGCATCACGGAGAGCCCGGGTTAGCTCAACGTCTTCTGGCTCCAGATCGACATGCTCAATGAGAAGTTCCACGAGAAAGTAACGAAGCACGTGCACATGGCCGGTCTTGGCCGCGATCTTTAATACCGTATAGTCGATGCCGTCCATGACGGCCTCGTGCAGCCACTGCATGACTGTGAGGCGCCCGCCTTCGGCAGCATATTCCATGACAGCGATTAGCCACACAGATGAATCAACGAACTGGGCCGTGTGGTCGAAGAAAGCTTGGAGCACATCGACGCCCTCGGAGTCCACAATCGCTCGTAGTAAGATGGGGATCTGGGTGTATCGTCATTGACTGGCGACGAGCGAAGTTGTTGCAGCAGTGCGCCGTGCTCCAGCGCGAATTTGTGCGCGACATCCACGCTCTCGAAGACAACGACGTCCATGGTGACGAAGCGAACCCAGCCTTGGAATGACACCGCAGTCAGCATTGCGGGTGGCATGGTGCCATTGGTGGATTCGCTCGGATTTAAGCGAGAAGTAAACGAACTCACATTGCCTGTGCTCTTTCTCGATCCATCTTGAACGAATTATTAACCTTTGCCGTGAAGCACTGCGAGTCCCGAGACGAGTAATGTGAAGCGTCACTTTCAATTTGGTTGATTCCCATTAAGATCAGCAACGTTGTCGAGCAAAAACCTTGCCATGCGAACGTATCCACTGGTGTTGGCTGCGTTTAGCGCTTCTTGGGCGCCTTGTTTCCTACCATGCTCGCACAGATACCTCACGATGGCGAAATGCCCTTCCTGAGTTGCCCAATTCAGAGCCGAAGCACACCCCTCGCTGCGGTGCTCGTACAGCAAGCGCACCATGCGGATGTTTCCATATTTCGCAGCATTGTCCATTGCAGCTGGTGTACAGCCCTCTGTTCGATGCTCGTGCAAGTATTTCACAACTGCAAAGTGTCCTTCTCTAGCCGCCCCATCCATTGCCGCTGTTGTGCATCCTTCAGTACGATTCTCGTGCAAGAACTTGACCACATCCAAATGTCCTTTCGTGGCCGCCCCATCCATTGCCATGGATGTGCAGTCGGTGAGCTGGTTCTGGTGCAGGAACTTGATCGTCTCCAAGTGACCGTTTCTTGCCGCTTTGTCGATTGCGTGATTGTCAAACTTCAGTGAGCTAGGGTGCTGACGGGTCTGTTGGTACAAGTATTCCAGCACCCGGACGTGACCGTTGGTGGCGATCTCGGAGGCGCATTCCAACGGAATCGGTTTTGACCACGGAGCCTCGCGCCGTCCCATCACGAACTCAACGATCTTGATGTGGCCATTTGCTGCTGCTCGATGCACGCAGTCGCACGAACATGGCTCGTTGCCCTGGCTCACCAAGTACTTGAGCACATCCAGGTGGCCATGTTCCACCGCTTTGCACATCGCAACATTCGAGCAGCCTTCCGATCGATTCTCTTGGAGAAATTGCACCACAGCCAAGTGACCATTACTCGCTGCATCGTCCATCGCCTTCGTGGTACAGCCAGCCGCGCTGTGCTTGTGTAGGAACCTGACAACATCCAAGTGACCATTGCCAGCTGCGCTATCCATGGCTTCGACGGTATACTCCGGTGCATAGTGCTGGTGCATAAATTCCAGAACATCCAAATGACCGTTGGCTGCGACGTCGTCAATCGTCTCAGGCGAACACTCGGTCGAGCGGAGTGCCGACAGGAATCGCACCACATCCAGATGACCATTGACGGCCGCACCATCCAGTGTAGGCAATGCACTCTCGAGATGAGGGTGCGCTCGATGCACGAGCTCGATCACGGCAATACGGCCATCGGAGGCTGCAACTTCGAGTGCATTGACTAGTTCTTCGTCGTCTGGCTCGAGATCCACTAGGCCAACAAGCATCTGCACGATATCGACGTGGTCATTCGAAAAGTGCACGTCGCTCCGACCGATCGCATTGATCAATGCTTCTTTGACGTTTCCGACCCGTGGGCGCTGTTGCAGCAGCAATGCCACCTCGTCAGCGTGCCCAAACGTTGCCGCAAGAACTATCGCCTCCGCCGACAGCTCGAGAGAGCCGAGGTCGAGCAGGAACTGGAGGACGGCGAGATTGCCGTACTCGGCAGCGTCTTCCAGATGATGGGGACGCCATCTACCGGGATAGTGCTCGTGAAGAAACTGGACTACTTCCAACGTGCTGAAGCACGCAGCCGTGTCAATGACCGGGTCAATGAACACGGTGGGGCACCGCTCGTGGATGAACTGGACAATGGGCAGTTCGCCACAGCGCACCGCGGTGTCCACGACGTCGTGGCCGATATCCTCCAGCGACGTCTCATACAGCCACCGAACGAGCTCGAACTGGCCTTCGTTCGTGGCGCAGACCATGACGTTGTTGTACGAGAACAACGCCTTGTCGTACAGCGCTTGGAGCACTTCCACCCGTTCCGTGCTCACGATGGCGCGCATGAGCGTGTACACATCCAGCTCATCGTCGGCGTCCTCGTCGTCGTCATTATTCTCATCCCGAAGTCGCTGCAACAGCGCACCATACTGCTCTGTGAATTCGCGCACGAAGTCGTCGTCATGGGCGCCTGCCACCGTCATCGTCGTCGTCGTCGTGCTTGAGGGGAGAGATGGGTTATTTTGGGCTCCGTGTTTTGGACTGGGTTGGGTTCGCCCTTTGAAAACGTTGTAGGCTTGGGCTCAATTTGTTAGTTTGGGTTCGATTTATTTCGCCTGGGAATCACTTCACCTCTCGTCCTACAGCGAGGCACAAAGTACAAACGTATCAACGACAGTGTATTAAATGGACGAGCTGTTGATGAATGCGTGATACGGCAATGTAAGTAAGGGGCGACTGGAGCGAGATGAGGGAACCGATCTAGCAAATACCTAGCTAATTTGACGATGTCCAGTCGGCCGTCCACTGCGGCGGCGTTCATGGTCGGCCATGAGAAGTCAACACGCGGCTACCTTGGTCCGGGAGAATCGTCGAGGAAGTAGCGCAGCACCGACAAGTGACCGAACCTTGCAGCGGCGCTCATCCCGTTTCGTGTCAAGCTCTTCTCTGCGATCTCATGCAGCCACCGCACGACATCAAGACGAACGCAATTGATCGCGTATTGCATGACAAACCGAAGCTGCTGTGGACCACAGCCTGTGGGCCGGGATCGAAGACCGCCTGCAGCACATCCAGTCGGTCGGGCGTCAACGACCACGCGCAGCAGAACCGGCACCTGAGCGTCTTTGTCACTGGTCAGTGTCGAACGCATGCGTTGGAGCAGGGCATGCTGCTGCTGTGCGAAGTCGCGCGTGACGTCCCACCGTCAATGTCCATCTCGTTCGTGACGATCATGCTTACGAGTCAGCGAGTGAGAAGGTGGTTCAGCTGTTGAAGACAGCTGAACTTCAACACAGAATTCACGGAGTGCGGTGGAAACAGAGTTTCGATGGCTGTGACATCCAAGTCGTCGATGATGCTGACTGAAGTACCAAAACACAACAAGTGGACGTGGATGTTCGTTAGAATACCCTGGTACTGCCGCCGTACTTCGTGTTGGTGAGATATTCCTTCGAACGTATTCAAGACAAAAAAATGCGCTTGGTTGAGACAGTCTCAGAGCTTGATCCAAAATCCAGTTGGGTCACAGTGACGGAACTACGTTGAGACCTGGAATGTTGTCAAGCAAATACGCCGCAATGCGCCTGTAGCAGGCGTTGTTGGCGGCATCTAGCGCGCTCTGTGCGCCTTGACGGAATCCTTGCTCGCACAGATACTTGACGACGGCAAAGTGACCATTCGTCGCTGCCAATCTCAGTGCGTCTAAGCAACCTTCACTGCGATTCTCGCGCAGTAAGCGCACCATGTTCAAATTGCCAAGACTTGCCGCACTGTCCATCGCGCTTGTTGTACAGCCCTCGCGCCGATTCTCGTGCAAGTACTTCACAACATCGAAACTACGCGTTGAAGCAGCAGCATCCATCGCCGCTGGTGTGCACCCTTCTGTCCGATTCTCGTGTAGGAACTTCACCAACTCCAAGTGCCCACAGTAGGCTGCTGCGTCCATTGCCTTGGTGGTGCACTTGGCAAGTCCATGCTCGTGCAGAAACTTGATCGTCTCCAAGTGTCCGTTCTTTGCTGCCATGTCCATCTCTAGACTTTGAACCTTGAGCACGCGCGGATGTTCACGAGTATGCTCGTACAAATACTGCAGCACATGGAGGTGGCCGTTGCCAACAACCTGCATCGTGCATTGCAGTGGAACTTTCCTTGACCACGGTTCACGACGACGCGCCATCACGAATTTGACCACCTCCAGATAGCCTTCCCCTGCTGCAGTATAGACGCAGTCGCATTGACACAGCTCCTTGCCTTCGCTCAGCAGATACTGCACCACGTTCAAGTGTCCATTTCCCGTCGCCTTGCACATCGCAGCACTCAAGCAGCCTTCCGATCGATTCTCGTGCAAGAACTGCACCACGGCCAAGTGACCATTGCCGGCAGCGTCGTCCATCGCCTTGGTAGTACAGCCAGCCACACTGTGCTCGTGCAGAAATTTGACAACACCCAAGTGACCACTACCAGCTGCACGATCCATCAATTCGACAGTGTACTCTGGTGCGCAGCGCTGGTGCAGAACCTCGAGAACATCCAAGTAGCCGTTGTCTACGACATCATCGATCGTCTCAGACGAACATTCGGTCGAGCGGAGGGCTGTCAGAAATCGAACGACGTCCAAATGGCCATTGGCGGCCACAGCGTCTACGCTGGGTAACGCACGCTCCACATCAGGATGTGCTCGAAGTACGAGCTCAAGGACGTTGACCCAGCCTCCGGCGGCGACTTCGCTAAGTTCGTCGACCAACTCGTCGTCGTCTGGCTCGAGATTGACCATGTTGATGAGCAGCTGGACGACATCGAGCTGACCAAAGTATATGGCATCGACCAACGCGTCTTTGACATTGATCGTCGCACGAGGGTGCTGCAGCAGGAAAGCGACCATGTCGGTGTGTCCATCTCTTGCAGCACGAACCATGACCTCGGGTGGTGGTTCAAGCAGACACCGATCGACCAGGAACCGGAGGACATCGAGGTTGCCGGAAAAGGCAACTTTTTCCAGATGACGCGCGGTCCATCGAATGGGAAACTGCGCGTGAAGGAACTCGATCACTTTCATGGCACCGGAGAACGCGGCGGTGTCCATAACCCTGTCAGTGAATGCCGTTGGGTTGTGCTCGTGGATGTACTGAACTACATGCAGTTGGCCGTACTCGACAGCATGGTCGGCGATCTGCTCGCCGATGTCTTCATATGACATCTCGTACAGCCACCGCACGACTGCAAGATGACCAAGGACTGTCGCGTACCTCATGATGTCTTCAAAACTGCAGTACGATTGGTCGTACAGTGCTTGAAGCACGTCCAGCCGCTCTGACTTGACTACCGCACGCAGGAACTTGGGGATGCACGAGTACGCGTCTTGATTATGCGGATCATGGAGATGCTGTAGCAACGCGCTGTGCTGCTCCACGAATTCGCGCACGATGTTGATGTCATGGACGCCTGTATTGCATTCCGACCTTGCGCTCGTTCTCCACCCGAACTTTCTCGTCATCGTTTTTGTCGACAGCGCAAGTTGTCACTTTCGGGCGGGAGAGTGGCGAACGAAGGCGTTCAGACCCGGCCAGCTGCCAGTCGCACCTATTCGCACCATACGACCAAACGTGACCTGACCCATTGTCCTGACCCACCCGCCTTCATCGCGTCCGTGCTCCCAGCCAAGTGGCGCGGAGCGCGCGACCACACCGGGTGTGTAGGAAATTGCGCTTGGTGAGCTACCGTGGTGCACCCATCACTCACTCACAGCACGCCATCCAATCGAGCGATCACGCCTGAAGGAACTGTGTGATCGAGACCGCACAGTTGGAGCTCCACATCGATCGTTCCAGGACTCAGGTCAATTCCACATCGGAGGATCATTCTGTTTGTGCTGAAACCTGCGCTTTTCATCACTAGCTGTATTGGTGTTTGTTGCAAGTTGCAGGTTGCTGCGCTGTCTAGGTTCATGTATCCACAGAGTACTCATCCAGAACCTTCACAATGTCCAGTCGACCTTCCGTCGCGGCGACGTTCTCGATGTCACGGTGACTTTCGCTCATCGCGTACTCCACTACCAGCAGAAATGGGTGTGACCCGTGGCCTGCAGCACTCCTTCCAAATACTTTCTTCGTGTGGGCGGATGACACGTCACAAAGGCGAGTTTCCAAATCAATGGAAAAACATATTCAACTTGGACGTGTTGCTGATGGATGTGTGATGCTGCAATATAACTACGCGGTGACTGTGGCGAGATGAGGGAAACGATCCAGCAAGTACCTCGCGACCCGTTGCTTGGAGCATCGGTTGGCCGCTTGTAGTGCTTCGCGTGCATGGTCCGTCGTGCCTTGTTCACATAAAAACTTGACAACAGCCAAGCCGCCTCGTTCTGCGGCCCGCTCCAGCGCGAATGGACACCGCTCGGTGCGATGCTCGTACAAGTAGCGCAGGGTGTGCACTCTTCCAAACAAGGCAGCACGACCGACCGCGTTCCGTGTGCAACCTTCGTGCCGGTTGGTATGCAAATATTTCACCACGTGCAAGTGTCCGCCGCTTGCGGCCTCATCCATCGCCGCAGTTGTGCATCCCTCTGTGCGATTCTCATGGAGGAACTTGACAATGCCCAAATGGCCCCCTGCGGCTGCAGCGTCCATTGCGGACGTCGTGAATCCGTCTGCGTTGTTCTCGTGCAGGAACTTGATTACATCCAAATGCCCGGACGTGGCCGCGCCGGTGATTGCCGATGGCGTGCACTGGGCGAGCTGGTGCTTGTGTACAAACTTGATCGTCTCCAAGTGACCATTCGTCGCAGCCTTAGCCATCGCGTAGCTATGGAATCGGAGCCGACGGTGGTGCTGATGCAAGTAACGGAGAACATCGACGTGACCTTCCGAGACCATCTTGGTTGCGCATATCTGTGGAATTTTGCTGGACCACGGTGAATCACGCCTCTTCATCACGAACGCGACGGTCGCCAAGTGGCCGCTTGCTGCTGCACGATATACGCAGTCGCATTGACACACCTTCGTCCCCTGACTGTGCAAGTACTTCAGCACCTCCAGGTGGCCGTGGCGAGTGGCCCTGCACATTGCACCACCCGTTGAGCAAACCTTCAACCAGTCGTCTGCTTCAGGTGTGTCTACCGCATTCACCACACTAGAAGTAACACGCTCGTACAGGAAGCGAACAGTCTCGAGATGACCATGCCCTGCAGCTTGATTCATAGCTTTGACAGTGTACTCCGGAGCACATTGTTGGTTAAGAAATTCCAATACGTGCACGTGACCGTAGCCGGCAACTGTCTCGATCGTCTCTGGGGGACACTCGGTCGAGCGAAGCGACGCGAGTAATCGGACGACGTCCAGATGTCCTTTGATCGCCGCACCATCCAAGCTGGGCAACGCGCTTACCATTCGAGGAAAGACACGGTGCACAAACTCAAGCACGTGAACGTGTCCGTTCTCACCGGCGTCACTGATTGCGCTGATCAGCCTGCCATCGCGCGGACCCAGTTCAGCACACTCAACGAGAAGTTCCACTACTTCCATGCGGCCTTCCCGAATGGCCTGCCTCAATGATGAGTTGACGTCGTTGACCAAACCAGGATGGGCGAGCAGATATTTCACCACTTCGACGTGTCCGTTTGCGGCGGCAAACTGCATCACCGACGTCATATACTCTTGGGGGAATCTCTCAACCATGAACTGGACGACAGGAAGATGCCCGTTGGTTGCTGCGCTGTCGATATCCATCCAGATGCAACCCATGCCGTATTCCTCGTGCAGGCATTTGACGATGTCCAGTCGGCCTTCCTCCGCGGCGGCGTTCATTGCTGGCCATGCGAGCTCGATGTGCGAATATCTCGCCGGGGGCGAGTCGTCGAGGAAGTAGCGCAGCACCGACAAGTGGCCGAACATTGCAGCGGCGCTCATTCCGTTCGTATCAATCTCTTGTTCGACAGTCTCATGCAGCCACCGCACAATATCAAGGTGGCCGCCATCGATCGCGTACTGCATGACAAACTCAAGCTGCTGTGGCCCGCTGTCGAAGACCGCCTGCAGCATGTCCAGGCGCTCGGCATCAACGGCTGCGCGCAGTAGCACCGGAACCCGGGCGATTTCGTCATTAGACAGTGTCGAACGCATGCGCTGGAGCAGCGCATGATGCTGCTGCGCAAAGTCGCGCGTGACGTCGCCGCCGTCAATGTCCATCTCGTTCGCGACGGTCATGTCCTTGAGTCAGCGAGTCCGCAAATGAGACGGTGGCGACAGTGTGAACCCACTCCCTCCCACAACTGAACGGCTCCGTTCAGCTCGTTCGCCTGTGGCAGGGAGAGTAAACTTACGACAAATCTCAAAATCAGAAGCCCTTCGTGGAGCTTTTGACAAATGAGGGTGTTAAGAAATATGAAATGACACAAGAGGTAATATTGACAGTTGAGGGTGGTAAAACCGGGATATACGAGAACTGGCTGCTTCCTGCGGATGGAGGGGGTGAGACCAGTTGCCTCTTCCCTATGGAGGTACACAATATATATTGAAGTCCAAACCGGGTACAGCACCCCCAAAAGCGCACAAGTGCCTCCAATGGTATTAGGTCGGAAGACGTAATATATAAGTTTGTCGTCATCATCATCATCGAGTTTTGGTCCCAATTTGAACGCGCTAAGCGACGTCAAGAGCATTGTTGACAGCGACAGCGATGTGGACAGCACCATTGTCAGCGACGTCGAGAGTGCATACCAAGCCGGGAAGAGCGCTCACAAGACCGTCATAGTGCCGCTGAGTGCTGCTGCCTCTCTGCGTCTCACTCAGTGCCAGCAGTCCCGCAAGGCCTGCAATCGTCACATCCACGACTTCGCTTTAGCTCAAGGGAAACGAGCCATTATTGACCGAAAGCGCAGCGGCGGTGCAAGGTTTCGATACGTCTGCAACAGCAAGACTCCATGCACGTTCTTTGTGTGTGCATATCGAAGCAGCATGACGCAATCATTTTGGATCGTAGGTGAGTTTTGTGCTAGCCACAATGGTTGCACAGGCTCCGTGCGCGCCACTGCCGCGCAAGTTCTGTCAACGTCAGCCACTGTTGCAGCTGTGTCCGCGTTCCCTCAGATTCCTGCGAAGGCGCGGCAGCATCAAGTCCAAGCAATCGAAGGGTACAAGGTGCACACGCGGATGCTCTATCGGGTGAAGGAGCAACTTGTTGCAAGTCTACATGGCAAAAACAAAGAAGGGTTTCAGAAGCTTGAGTCGCTGCTGCAGCGTTTTTGTGAGAAGAATGCCACAGCCCATTACGCCAGTGACTTCGATGCCGATTCAAGATTTCGCAGATGCTTTTTGTCGCATCCATTCGCGGCCAAGCTTCAACTGAGCTTGCAAGATGTTCTCGAATTCGACGGGTCCTTCATGAAGCAGCTTGTTTGGCCGTGATGGAAACAATCACAATGGCTCACTCGCTTACGCAATCTGCGATGGCGAAACGGCTGCGAATTACACGTAGTTTGCCGCTCACTGTTGGACAGCAGGCATCGTCTTCTCCGGCAAACCGCTCTTTACGGACCGCGGAGCCGGTATTGTGAGTGCTTTTGGGAGCGAACCCGACATTCTTCGACCCAGCGTCTTGGGCACCACACTTGGGGAACGTACGACGGTATGGGTGGAGGACGACAAATTTCGTCGAGTCAGAGAATAGCGTTGTCGTCCCCAAGCGCCACCTCCCGCCGTACGACGTTTTTGAAGCTGTGACTGAGAAGTTCATGACCGACGTGCACACGCGCCAAGTCTGCGTGGCCAAATGGGTAGCAAGCGGCCGTGCAACCACGCCCCACGCACAAGCGTTGTTTGAAGTCCAGCAGCGCCAAGCCGGCTTTTTGACCGTCATACCAAGCAGCAGAGTGGTCTTCTTCGTTCATGACCCGCGCAATCAACTGATTATCCGCCGCCGTGTCGACTTGGACGCTCGAACATGCACATATCCGTTTACGGATCAAATGGGCATCCCATGCAATCATCTGATCGCGGCATTCAACCTGATTGGCAGACAGGGGGACATCATCGCGTGCTTTGATCGCTGCTACCATGTCGCTCAGATTGCCAAAGCGCTGGAGGGAGCAAGTGTGGAGCTGACACTGCACGAAGAGATTGCGTTGACGACCACGGCGTTGCCACCAGTCGAAGTCAAGAGGGTTGGGCGACGAAGAGTCAAGAGGCTGCCCTTGCAAGGTGAAGACACTGTAAAGCCAAGATCTAAGCGTGTCTGCTCTGTTTGCAGGGAAACGGGTCATAACCAACGCATGTGCTCGAACTAGGATGCTGGAGTCGCTTTTTGGCTAAAAATGACGTTGTTGTGCTAAAGAAGACGGGGTTGTGATTTTCGGGGGCGTTATTGTGCTAAATCGTGACCCAAAGCTGCTAACTGTAAGCGTTATTTTGCTTAGTTGAAATTTCTATACCTCTAAAAAACTGAAGTATATTGGTAGTTATTGATGCACGTAATGGTAGCAGAAATTAACAAGAGTTAATTATCGGTGTGTTCAGCATTGTCGATGCGTTCAGCGGCTTCCTCGTCCTGAAGAGCCAGCATGAGTAGAGGAAACTCTCCATTTCCTTGCGGAGCGCGCGGCGCTCCTTCGCGCGCGCACGGTATCGCTGATTGTGCTCCGCTTTCTTGCGGTGCGCTCCTTCGTTTGTTTCTTCTTCGACCTCGTGTCGCACTTGTAGATGCGGCGCGTGTGCCTCTGCAAGCTCTGCTTGCCGCACAGCGTGCGCCTACACTTCTTGCACTGCAACTCCATTGCCAAAATGGGGTGATGAATGGTGCCTTTTCATTATGTCACAAGCAGGTACCATTTACCACCCTCATCTGCCAATATTACCTCTTGTGTCATTTCATATTAATTAACACCCTCATTTGTCAAAGCTCCCTTCGTTGCTATAATTGCATTATCAGGACCTGTCGCAGAACCAGGACCCGCTTGTCGTACTTAACACAAAATATACTGTACTGGCGTTGTCGACTTCACCCAGATTGACGACAGCAAAGGCAACATGCACAGCGTGCAGCAGTGCAGATTGACGACACACCACACAGGCAACCTACACGTGCAGTTGCAGTGGAGAGCGACATCAGGAGCCACGCCCAACAAGAGTCTACAGACGTCGACATGAGGACAGCGAAGACGCTCTAACCCTATTCGAACAGATACCAGACCAACTTTAGGGCTCTAAACTTGTTGCCACGCTACGATTGCTCGGCAGAGCGCTTCTGATCCTTTGCAAATCGGCGCACAGCTGGAAACAGCACGAAGTGGACAAGCCCCATTCCCGCTCATGGAGCTGCATGGCGCAGTAGGCCTGACGTTTGCCACTGGCGCTGCAATAACTGCATTTGTCAAAGACTACTGCTTAAACAATCAGGTTACTGTCAAGTCAAGCGGTGGGCGCTGCAAGCAATACGGCTGCGTTACGGAGTCGTGTCCTTTCAAGGTCACCGCTGTCCGATCCAAAGCAGCACCGTATCACTTCGCATTACCACATTCACCGCTGATCACTGTGATGAATGGATTGTCGCGGCAAAACCCTCGCAGCGTCAGCTTAGCCTTATCCCTGAGTTTTGCGCATATGTCATCGGAGATCGGCATGCCAAGCGCAAAACACTGGCTTTGGTGGTTCAAACAACATCCAGTATCGCGGTTCACTCACGCTCAACCATCTATCGTACTATCGACACAGTAACTGAAGACTTGAAGGGAAGCTACGTCGATTCCATTCGCGTTCTTCCAACATATTTGAGGTCGTTGGGCGCTGCAAATCCCGGCTCTTGCACCGCGCTTAAGGTTGACCAAGACGGCAGATTCTACCGCGCGTTTGGTTGCCTTCGCGCGCTGGTTCAAGGATTGGAGAGCTGCCAACGGGTGCTAGGATTTGACGGGACCCATTTCCGTCATACCAAGTACAACGGCGTGCTCCTCACGCTTTTGGGGCGGGATGGTAACAATCAAATTTTTTCGGTGGCCGCTGCGATTGTGCCTATAAAATCTTCAGCAAATGTGCGCTGGTTTGTGGACCATTGTTTAAAGTCTCACGTGCCATTGTGCAACGGAAGACCAATCTTTTTGCGACCGCGGTGTGATTCTGAATGTCGCGGAGGCCTTGCGAGAGGAAGCAGCCAACAAATGAACTTACGTTATTGCACGATTCATATCTTGCGTAACATCAAGACGGAGGTTGGCAGCGGTGGGAAGAAGCTAGAAGATCACGTGTGGGGAATTCAAGGTGCTGAGACACGACGGATCTATGAGAAGAAGCTAGAACTACTTCGCGCTGAATTTGGCGAACCCATAGCAAACTACGTTCAAGCCATCTCACCAGCTCGTTAAGCAGTGTACATATCCGATGTACGCTTATATGGCTGGCGGACGACCAACTTTGTTGAGTCCAACAATGCGGCATTGCTAACGCTGGGTGCGCACTCGGATTCTCCGCTGTCGGCAATCAAGACTGTGGTGAGTAAAGCTATGGAGGCATTGTCGAAGCGATCTAGTCAACTCGAAGAATGGCCAATACTGTAAATCTTGCCGAGATGTCAATTGATCAAAGGGGATATTGCAAAAGGTGACTCAAATCAATAACTTCACCATATTGTGATACAGATATACTGTCATATGACAGTATGCGCGTATTTCAGCACACTTCGGCATAGACCAAAGGTAACATTCAGGCTAAAGGCTGCAATCAGCTCGCCAAGGGAAACGAGAACGATGAGTGACAAGCTAATGCTCAACGAGCTCAAAGAACGTCGATGGGCAAGTGGCAAGGACGCTGTGGCTGCCATCAAGCTGGTTGCATTCGATCAAGGGAGCTGTGCTCGGCGCGGAGGCACCTTCAGACGTTTGTAGTGTGAAAGCGTCAGCAGCGGATGCAGGTAGTATGTGAACTTGTCGCGCCAACGAAGCACTACCAGACCATCGGGGGACTGCCACGTGACGACAGCTCATCTCACACACGTCAATTGTCTAAGCATAGCCAAGCCAATACGCGCTCAGCTTGCAGATCACTGTCGTTCGAAGTGCACTTGCCAGCAACCCATCCACTTCTGCTAGCCCTACGGCGTCATCATGATAGTATATCTGTATCACAATACTGTATGGTGAAGATTTTGATTTTAGTCACCTTTTGCAATATTCCCTTGTTAAAAAGAAACTCTAGATTGGCTTGCGATAATCATAAGATGCTGGGCGTTGCGTTGATGGTCTGCCGTGTGGTGTGGAGTCGGCGAAAAGCGCACCATGCGTGGTTCCCATGGTTTGCAGCGAAATCCATCGTAGAGCGACCTCAAGTCACAATTGCGCTTCCACAGTATGTGGATGCGATCGTTTATTCGGTTGTGCCTTCTCCTGGCTGAGCTAGGCTCACAAGTTGTGATTCAAGACAGCGAGTCGTGCCGCTACACCATCGCTCTGGTTTTTGGTTCACTGGCGCAACTGGCAACGCCACTGGGGCGACGCTGACCAGCGTGCCCGTGCAGCCATTTCGAAAGGCCAGGTCTGTTGTAAATTCATGTAGTGAATTGTATCGCTAGATTTCGTAAACAAAGTCACACTCAACCCACGGCCACCGCGGGACCGACGATGTCTTCATGGCTGCACACAGCGGCGTATCGTACGCCCGGACCGTTAGCAACGGGTTCATGAAGTCGTTCACGTGCTCAGGAATACTTGAGAGGTTACTGGATTGTAGGGTGAGCGTCTTGAGCTGCCTTGCAAAGAGCTCCCAAGTCGCATTGGACAGCGACGTAATGGACGTGTTGTCCAAGCGGACTTCAAACAAAAGATCGAGCTTGGTGTTGAAATCGTCAGTTTCGACCGCAGTAATCGGGTTGTAGCGAGCGCTGAGAGCTATCAGGTTGGGCATTGTTGTGACGACCCTAGGAATGTGAGTAAGTTGGCACTCGTCGAATGCCAGCATCCAGATGCCACTCCACACATCGTCGCTTAGCTTGTCGACGAAGTCGTTGACATTGACACGCAGAAAATACATCCATTGGAATGCGCTGGGCAAACGATTCTTAGTGAAGCCGTCCGGAATCCCCACCACGTGGACGTCCGTTATCATGAGGGTTTGAAAGCTTGGAAAGCTCTCGTCGGTCAATGCAGCGTCCACACCCCAGTCCATGATCTTCGCGTTATCGACCATCAACGTGACGAGGGCATTGTATTGGCGGATGTTGGCGGGCATTTCGAGGTTGTTGCAGTTATGAAACTCAACTCTGCCGGTGAGGAACGGATGCAGTTTCTGTAGCACGTGCTTGAGCTCGTCCTTGCGACCACTGATACCGAGAGAGTCACAGTTGATGCTGTGACCAACGCAAGTGAATTGCTGCCAAAACCAAGGATATAGTCGATCGACACAGCCAACGCCACTGATTTCAATGGAAAAGAACACGCCACTCGCAGTGATCGAGACCAGAAGGATGAGTGCGCCGTAGAGCGCCATGAGCAGCATGTACGCGTTTGTGACGATCTTGAGCTTTGAAGGCCGTGTGTTGGGGCTCCGCGTGCCTACGGCATACACTTGAAACTTGCTGGAAGTCTCCGGTGCCACCGCTTGCAAAGTGGATTGTGCTTGCGTGTTTGCAGACCGCGTTGGTACCCGCGCTGCACCATTGAGCATATTTCGCAGATCATGATACAACAGTGAAGACGTGATGAACGGGAAGGCGCTGAGGACGAAATTGATCGTCGACACGACCAGTATTTGGCGCAACTGTCGGTCATTTGTTTCCCAAGCCAATTCAACCGCGTCTGGTTCAGGGCTGCCTCGGTGTACGTACGCAATCCAGTACGGCGCAAACATAGCTAGTTGAATGACGATTCCCCACGTGAAGTCCAATGCTGTGTCAGCAAGTACGAAGTACAACTGTTGCTGAAGATGGCCACCAGAAAAACGAGAGAAGAAAAAGTGAATCACTGGGCAAGACAACGCGTTGATGAAGACCATGACACCGTAGACCTGGTTGATGGCGAGGTTGCTGTTGTATTTGCTGAATCGGTAGCCTTGGATGGTCTGCAGCACTAGTTGCAACGTCTTGATGACCAGCATGACTTGGACGGCATACTTCGCTTGGAAGTCAGCATACTCACGAAGGCTTGGCGTACCCAGCGAAGCGAGCCAT
Organism: Lagenidium giganteum; assembly: GCA_002286825.1. Lineage (NCBI taxonomy): Eukaryota > Oomycota > Peronosporomycetes > Pythiales > Pythiaceae > Lagenidium > Lagenidium giganteum. The sequence goes on along the minus strand of NSDO01000048.1, from coordinate 258,584 downwards.
GACTGGGATCTTTCCTTCCATACGTTGACTGTATGGTGAAGTTTTGAGGACTTTGTGCTTGTATCTTGTTGCGGTTGCTCTGGTCCGAAGGTGAGTCGCCGCTGCCACAGCGAGCACACAATCATTTGCGTGGCTCCGTAGATGAACGGCACGCTGACAATGGCATAACCGATGCCAACCGTCTTGTGGTTTTGCGTCAAAACCAACATGGGCTCCGCGAAGAGGTAGTTGTACGTCACATACCACAATATCGAGTCTTCGTCGGTAAAATGCAGGTAGATGTACGCTGCTCCGACCAAAATGGTGGCGCTCGCAGTCTGGAAGAGCAGTAGGATAGCCCAAATGGTGACGTACGTTGCGTTCGACACCGCGATCGGTGTCTGGGTATGTGGGAGCTGGGTGGTGACGGACTTCATTTCACGGACTCTTTAGTGTGCAATGCGGATTTTTTTGTAATGTGCGGGTCGTGGCAGCTATGCGGCAGTTAGGGCAGTGAAGACGCGGACAAGACGTGCCTCATCCTCACACCTCAGTCTTGGCCGGTTCGTGGATAAGCCAATACCGTGAGGGGCCAAGACTGCGCGGTGTCACGATATTTTTGTTATTGCGTGGATCAACGTGGGGGCAAATGACGGCGCTGTTGGGTGGTGGAACTGGAATGTCATCGACTGCAACGTCGCTAACGGTCGCTATGTGATGCATGGTGTCTTCGAAGTTGACGATCGATCGATCGTAGTTTGTACGACTCGTACAGCGCCTAAAGCACATTGAGCCGATCCATGCTCACAACCGCACGCAGCAACACGGGCATGCGGGCATACGGCTCGCTGTCTCCATTTTCAGCGCCACTGAGACACTGCAGCAAGCGCGCTGTGTTGCTCCCATCCATATTTGTAATTTGTCGCACGTTGCAAGTCGTGCGACAAAAAGCAATGGGAGGATGAGGACTTGCATTTTCATTTCTGGATTCGCAGCTATTTCTATGGCTTCACTGCCCGTATTCTTGCGATGTGCCCTGATGCCCAAACGATGGCATTGCTCGCGGGCTGCGGCGAGTTGTCTCGCGATGCGTTGTCGCTTCTTCGCTTTTCCTTGACCTAGGTAGCGAGCGACAAGTCGTCATTTGTATGAAGCTAGCTGTCGCATTGTCAAGGCAGCTCGAGTGCCACCGAAGACGGCTGAGAAAGTCTGGCCCTCAAATATCTGGCAACTCGTGGGAATGGCACGCGAACGGCGTCGCTCAATGCATCTTGCGCCCTCTTCCTCATCCCATGCTCCCACAGATACCTGACAATGGTCAAATTGCCATTACCTGCCGCATAGTGCAATGCATTGGAGCAACCCTCGGTACGATGCTCGTGCAAGAAGCGTACCATGTGTAGGTTTCCATAATGCGCCGCGTAGTCCATCGTGACAACAGTACAGCCCTCCTGGCGATGATTGTGAAGGAACTTGACCACGTCAAAATGTCCACCCATCGCTGCTTTTGTGCATTTTGCGAGCTGGTGCTCGTGCACGAACTTGACCATTTCCAAGTGTCCATTGGATGCTGCCATCGCCATGGCATGACTGTGAAATCGGAGTCGGTGGTGCTGGAGAAAATATTGTAACACGTCGACGTGGCCACTGGCGACCATCTTGGTTGCCCACTTTTGAGGGACTTTGCTGGACCACGGCGAATCACGCCTTGCCATCACGAACTCGACGGTCGACAAGTGTCGGTTGACGGCTGCATGATACACGCAGTCGCACGCACACAACTCTTTCCCCTTACTAAGCAAGAACTTGAGTACGTCCAGGTGACCATACGTCGCTGCCCTGCACATGGCAGCATTCAAGCAAGTCTCCAGCGAATCGCCTCGCACACCTTTCTCGGGTACGTCGAGTCTGGTATCCTCCGCTATCTCTGGAGTGCGACCAGCGACACTGTGCATGTGAAAGAAGCGGACAACTTCGAGGTGACCATACCCAGCCGCACGATCCATGGCTTCGACGGTGTACTCTGGAGCGCAGTGCTGGTGCAGAAATTCCAATACATGCAGGTGACCGTATCCTGCAACTTTCTCTATCATCGCTGAGGAGCAATCAGTCGACCGAAGCGCAGCCAAGAATCGAACGACGTCCAAGTGACCGTTGCTTGCAGCATCTTCCATATTGGGCAACGCACTCTGAACGTGAGGAAGAAGTTGGTGCACAAGCTCAAGTACGGAAACATGGCCACTGGCGGCCGCTTCGCTCAGTGCGTACACCAGTTGCGCATCTTCCGGGTCCAGATCGACGTACTCAATGAGCATTTGCACCACATTGCTGTGACCATTACTGATGGCCTCCATCAACGCTTCTCTAACGTTGCTGATCGCTTGGCGATCTATGAAATACTGCACGATATCAACATGTCCGCTCTCCGCAGCATTCGTCAGGGCAGCCGACGAATCCGCATGCGAACACCGCTCGATCAGGAACTGGATGACGGGAAGATGTCCGTTCGAAGCGGCTAGCTCACCACCATACTTAGGACACTGGGCACCATATTGTTCGTGCAGGAACTTGACAAGGTCCAATCGGCCGTTAGAGGCAGCGCCACACATAGCTCTTGTCCTGCACTCTGCCGTTGAGTCTTCCATCCATGGGTGATCAAGGAAGTAGCGAACTACGTCGAGATAGCCACGCTCCGCCGCACGCTCAACGTGATACCAGCAAGCGCGTACACCCGCGTTCTCGTACAACCACTGCACAACTGGAAGGTGGCCACCTTTCACGGCGTATGTCATGACGTGGCCAAGCGAGACTGAAATGCGGTCGAGAAACGATCGCAGGAGGTCGACGCGCTCGGTGACAACGATCGCGCGCATGAGTACTGGGACTCGGGCGGCTTCTTTGTCGGCGGGAGGTGTACGCAGGCGCTGTAGCAGCGCATCGTGCTGCTGTACAAACTCGCGGACAGCACCCACACTTTGTACGTCGAGGCCGCTCGTCTCAAGGTCGTTCATGTTGATGGCAGCTCAGGCGACAGAAGAAATTGAATGGGATTGGGGCCTGAAGTTGGTGGGCGGGTCTCAAACTGAACCCATCCACGTGTGACAGGAATATGTGTGTGACACACCACGCGCTGCCTGAGTCATCGTGCTCTCTGCCTTTTCAGCCGCACTCAGCGTTCGCACGCCAATGCCATCGACAGACCCGCGTGTAAAGCGTGGAGTTGATATTGCTTGCATTACAGTCCAAGGCCTCGATTGGCTCGTTCAGCACGGATGCTTCCGAGCATGAACGCATTCTCAATTAAATACTCCGCGATGCGAACGTAGCCAGCGTCATTGGCAGCCTCCAGCGCGTTTGCTGGGCCTCGTTCGAAGCCTTGGTCTAGCAACAACTTGACAATCGCGAAATGGCCTCCTTCAGCTGCCATCGTTAACGCCTGGTAGGCATCGACATAATAGAAGCCATTGATATGATCGGTCAGGAAGTTGACGATGTGCAAGCACCCCCGGCTCGCAGCACTGTCCATCGTGACGTCGGTGCAGCCATCCGAGCGATTCATGTGCAAATACTTCACCACATCAAAATGGCCTGATCTTGCAGCTTCATCCATTGCAGCTTTTGTGCATCCTTCCGTTCTGTGCTCGTGCAGGAACTTGACCACGTCCAAGTGCCCGTTTGCAGCTGCGTAGTCCATTGCGTCGGTGGTACAAGAGGCGAGCTGACGCTTGTGTAAGCACTTGAGCATTTTCAAATGACCGTTCTTGGCTGCCAAGTCCATAGCGTGACTTTGGAATCTGATCGGGCGGCGATGGTGGCGAGCTTGCTCATACAGATACAGCAGCACGTGGAAGTGGCCATCGCTAGCGATCTTCGTCGTGCATTGCAATGGAATCTTCTTTGTCCACGGTGAGCGACGTCGCGCCATTACGAGCTTGACAACCGCCAAGTGGCCGTTGGCGGCTGCACGGTAGACACAGTCACATCGACACAGCTCATCTCCTTGAGCCACCAAGTACTTGAGCATGTCCAAGTGCCCATTTTCCGTCGCCTTGCAAATCGCAGCAATCGAGCAACCTTCTGACCGACGCTTGAGCAAGAACTGAACCACATTCACGTGTCCGTTCGCCACGGCGTCGTCCATTGCCTTCATAGTGCAGCCCGCGGAGCTGTGCTTATACAGGAAACGCACGACGCCCATGTGTCCATTCCCAGCTGCGCGATCCATGGCTTCGGCGCTGTATTCTGGCGCACAATGCTGGTGCAGAAATTCTAGCATGGGCAAGTTACCGCTTGCTGCAACAGCTTCAATCGTTGTTGTCAAGCACGTCGTTGATTGGATGGACGACAGTAATCGGACCACTCCGAGATGCCCTTTAATTGCTACATCATCCACATTACGCAAAACATTGTCCACGCGGGGGTGCAGTTGGTACATAAGCTCGATAACGTGGAGATGGCCATTTGCAGCCGCTTCAGTCAGTGAGCTGGCGAGGTCGTCGTCTTCGAGCTCCGCTTCAACAACCGCGACCAGCAGCTGCACCACGTCGCCGTGGCCGCGAGCGATGGCTTCCATCAGCGCTTCCTTCATATCCGCGACGTGTAGACGTTGCTGAAGTAGAAGTGCCACCACGTCAACGTGTCCGTGCTTCGCAGCAAGAAACATTGTCGTGGGTGACAGCTCGAGCGCGCAGCGCTTCAACAGGAACTGAAGGACTGCGGTGTTGCCATGCTCTGCAGCATCTTCCAAATGGTGCGAGCGCCAACGATCCGGGAAGCGCTCGTGAAGAAACTCAACGACGTCCAACCGACCGAACGACACAGCAGTCCGGATGACCGAGTTTGTAAATGCTGCGCGGCACCGATCGAAGATGAATCGCACAATGCTCAGATGACCACAGCGAACGGCGGTGGCTGCAACCCCATGACCAATATCTTCAAGCGAGCTCTCGTAGAGCCATTGCACGACAGCGAGGTGACCAAAGGCCGTTGCGTATCTCGTGACGTCGGTGAACGTGAGCGGTGCTTGGTCGTAGAGCGCTTGAAGGACGTCCAGCCGCTGCAGTCTGACTACCGCTCGCAGGAGTACGGGGATGTGTGCGAACTGCTCGTCGTCGCTCGTTTCAGCGGCATCGAGGCGCCGCAGCAGGTCGCTGTGTTGCTCTGCAAACTCGTCCGCGATGTCAACGCCGACGATCATGGTCGTTCTCACTATCAATGGCATCGTCCTCGTCCTCGTCTTCGACGTGGCGTACCCAAGAGTGGGTTCAGACCTCGCGTTTGAAAATGGTTTGCCACGGGCGTCATTTTGAACCTTCGTATCGAGGTTGATTTGTTGCAGTTGCTCGCACCTTAGCTTTTGCGCCCTGAGGCGTCGCAGGTTTTGATGAAAAAAATCGCTGAATTCAAACGAAATCGTATTCAGCATTTGGGACTCGTGTTCCATGCTTATACGTGGTGTCCTCGCAGGAGTCGAAAGGTCGTAGCTTCATGGGCGTTGGAGATGCGGAGTCTAGGAATGTTGGCCAACAAATACCTCACGATGTGGTCGTAGCCAGTATCGGCAGTCGGGTCCCCATCTGGTCCTCGCTCTCGTTCCCGCTGTCGTCTTTGCAGATAATTGGGTTATCTGACGTCTCAGTTGCAAAATTTTCGACAACTCTCAGCTGCAGCACACCCAGTCGCTGCCACGCCTCTCCACCGATCACTGCGTCACACAGCACCAGCCACGTGTTGCGTTGAAGATTGTGAGCTGTTCATTTGGCCGCTGCTGAGCCCATCCATGGTCACCTTCACCCGCATGTCCAGACGTTAGCTGGCTGAGCTTTTCGGATACATCGGTCAATATAGTACGATGTCGAGTTTACCATTCAGCGTTGACATCACTTCTGAATGCTGCGTCTATAGGTGATCCATCAATGCTGGGGCGACATCAAACAGGTTATGCGTCGCGGGTGCCTGCTACGTTGCCATCTGTGCACGCAACGCATCATCGAACTCCTGATATTGAGCACACCCAAAAATCCAATGCTTCCACAGGTGATGCTGGGGGCAAGTCAGCTTGAGCACAACGGCATTTTGGAGGATGACAATTCGAAAACGAATCCAGAAATCCACCAGTGGCCATGTGCTGCAACAAGATTGGTACCTTGAGGTACGAAAGCTTACATTCTCCATAAATGGGAAGATCACTCACACGCCAACCATGTGGGTCACAGACCTGTGGCTCACGGACGTTGGACACCGATGTTCTCTCCCTCCGCCAACTCGAGTTCTCCCTAAATTCTCAATTCATTCGGCCATTTGCCATCAAGTGCACAAGTGGCCCTCCTTAAACTACAAAATATTTTGAATAGTTTCCATGCCATTACTAATTCTTGCCGCCGAAATCATCTTCGGCAGTTTTGGACGTGTTCAGGGGGGAGAACATGGAAGTTCTCTCCACCGCGCTTGGGGGTAAGAACTACCGGTGCGACTCGTGCAGCAAGGTGTACGCCCGAGTTAACGGCTACACAAACCTGTTGAGTGATCATCGTACTAGCCACGCTGGCTTTGCGCGGGTCGCGCGGAATGTAATTCGGAGCGGCAACCGCATTACAAGCGCTGTCGACGCGACGAGCATCGAAATTTACCGGTGTGAGGAGTGGTGCATACTCGAATGAATGCCGTTTTCGCAATGCAGAGACAAGAACAGTGCCGCCTGCAAGGCAATCCTGATGTTGGACGCTGCGGCGTTTGGACTTCTTTTCATTAATACCGGATCACGTGCTGGAGGTTGGGTGGACGAACTGGAATGTTGCTGCTACTGAAGCCGCTGGGCGGTGTCCTGGAATGCTGGACTGTTTCACTGCCCCTCAGCGATGTATCTCTATCCTACCAACTCTGACTACTCGCTGGGAAAAACTCCCCGTAGACTACGCACACGAGTGCGCATCTCGGTGAGGGTAAAAACCAGCACTACTAACGACTCTACTTTCGCTGGATCGTACCAAATCCTTGCATGAGGTTTCAATGCTTCGTGCTTCCAAGTGGCTTTGTGAACCGGTCCGCAAGGTTGTTGTCTGATTCAATGCGCTTGCCTTCGAGCTGCAGCTGGATCTGCTGCTGCTTGAGGTGGTATGCCTCGCACCGCTTTCGTCATCTTCTGAAGCATGTCTCGACCAGGGTGACCAAGTCTGTCATGCCAGAGGGCAACTTTCTTTGGCATTGTTTCAGGCGCAGATGCATTAGTCTCGTCCGAGCAGTACGATGAATCACACGCTGACGCTGGCACAATATGCGTATAGTAGAGACCGTGTCCATTGTCGGTACACGCTTCTATGACGCGACCTCTGCGATCGAGTAGTCGCAAGCACTCGGTGCCATCTGGCATCGTCCCTGTGTGGACATGATAGCCATTCTTGTGAAACTCAGAAGGTTGTGCGACAAGGTAGGAGCATAGATTGCATTCTTGATGGCAAGCACAGCACCATTTGACAACGCAACTTCAGCTCTGCCAGTGCCTTCAGCGATGGAGGTGGTTCCTCCGATCGTCTTGATATTTCGCAAGTCTTCATTCGGCTCGAGCGTGACGAAGAACCGTTTATCCTTGAGGATAACATGCGTTGTCGCAGCGTCGATCCGGCAGTGCGATGCGTCTTGGCTGGCGTCGCTTGTGAACGCTTCAACACATTGTGACTCGGCGTCGCTGACGTCAGAGTAGTCTGACAGGAATGAGCCTTGCTTGTTGGAGACACTCTTCTTTGGTTTTTTCGCAGGCGGTGCTGTGGTAGATTCTTTAGACTGTTGGTACAACTTGCGATGGAACAACTTTGATGTGCGGCATTCATAAGCCCAGTGCCCAGCGAGGCCACATTTCTTGCATGTATCATTCGAGTTGCCATATCTTCTACGTGGCTTCTTCGCTTTACCAATTGGATGTCGCTGGTTGCCACGTTCTCTCCACCTTCTCTTGTTGTTGGTTTTACGATGCTTACGATCACCATGACCCTTGCAGTTATCATCACCGTTACCATTACCATTACCATGGTAACGGTTACCATTGCCATTACCATTATCATAACCATTATCATAACCATTACCATTACAATGGTAACCGTACTTAGATTCAAGTGTGCCTTTGGTGTGGTCGGCATGATTGCGCTAGAGCAGCAAACCATGTTTCTAGTCGAGCAGTTATGCCGCGATAAGCTTGTCGAAGGTAGGGTGGTTCATCCGTCGATACTGCATCGACATAATACGTTCTGCCGGATAGAACGTTGTCAAGGTCTTCTCGATCTTGTCTTGCTCTGTCAGATGGCGATCACACCACGAAAGGTCACTTGCAACAATGTACAGCTTGGTAGCGTACTCGGTCACGGACTTGAAGTTGTAGAAGCACAGCTTGTTCCACTCATCGTTGAGAAGTGGTAACAAAGCTTGCTTGCGATCCGTGTCAAAAGCTTCAGACTTCGCCATATCTCCGCAGGGTTGTGCGTGTTGAGATAATTGAACTTCAAGTCTTGGTGCAAGTGACGAAGCAACAGGCTGACCGCGCGTGCAGCATTCTTCCGTTTGTTCTCATCATTGGCAGAAGACCCAGTGGTAACACGAACGAAGGTTCGATGGTACTTGCGAGTCCGTCTGCACAACGCTAATTCGTTGTTTCCAATGCCCATACGATCTAGTTCATACCACTGACATCGAGGGCAGGGAACTTGAGTTTTTCCAACTCAGACATGGTAACAAACAGGAAAGAAGCTAAAATCTTATCAACTTAATGGAAACAATAGCGGGCTTCGGTTATGGCCTTGCGCTTCTTCTCTTCTGCTTCTTGCTTGAGTCTCTGTGCTTCATCCACTTTCGACTTCAGGATCGTGCGCACTCCGTCGGTGACAATCTGGCGTAGGACGTCGCAGTGGATCGGGATAACGTCGACAGCCTTGATGATGCGCTTGACTCGATGCGAAGACGTGTGCTTCGTGAGTTCCTTGACGAAGGCTTGCTGCACACGGATGGTCTTCTCGATGGAGGCTTGAAGGTCTTTGCGAGCTTTGCCGAGAGCCTTGATGTCGTTGTCCGCGAGGTACTGGATATCCTTGAAGTCGAAGCGCGGCTCGAAGTACTGGACCTTGCGGTTGCGACGCTTCTTCGACTTGGCGACTTTGACTTAGGTGATCACGGGCTCACCTGGGATGAAGTTGAGGGCGCGCTGGACTTTTGGGCTTGGATGCTGTGGACTTCTTGGATGGGGAACTGGATCCCGAGCTTGAGTCCATGCAATGCGGAAATGGGGGCACGATTTTACTCGGCCACACCATGAATTCGACGCAATGAGCAACGGAAGGCTTCGAAACACGCGAGGAGACGATGCTGGAGCCGACGCGTGGATGCCACGATGGAGCGAGCCGGCGAGTGAGGAGCTGGGCAAGGATCGGGACGGCGCGGCGAGGACGAGCGAGCGCGACGAGAGCTTTCGCTGACTGGAGACGGCGTTGAAGCGAGGACTTGACGACGCGAGGAAGCGAGAAGGGGAGCGAGGCAGCGAATCGGTGGGGCAGCAAGAGCTTGGTGCAGAGGCTGGGGGCTTGGCGGGGCTTGGCTCAGCGGAGAGGCTCAGCACTGATAACGTGAAGGAGGGCCACTTGTGTACTTGATGACAAATGACCGAATGAATTGCGAATTTAGGGAGAACTCGAGTTGGCGGAGGGAGAGAACATCGGTGTCTAACGTTCGTGAGCCACAGGTGTGATATCGCCGGATCTGCCCGAAGTCAGCCAAATATTTGCAATTCTCGCCTTGGTGGCTGAGATATTTGTGACATCTCCCCAGCCCGGTATTTACATATTTTTTCTTATATATCAGATCTGGTACAGGTTATTACATTATAGGAGTAGGCAGGTCCCGATCTGATTTGGCGGGGTATTAATTCTCCCCAAAATGAGTTCTGGGGGCGTGATCCGCACTTAGTCGGGCGTAACCCGTACTTGGACGCATTCCCTCCCAAGTTGATAGCGGTTGTTCGATTATTTCTCCCGCCACAGAAGCCGGCAGAAAGGGCGACCGGGTGGGTAGAAAGGGCTCATGGAGAGAACGGGAATTCGATAGGACATCCATTGATGTGTGGGCATGCAAGATTCAAAGCCTGATCCAGAGATAAACAGTCAGTACAGAATTTTCCTTCTTCTACACGGGTAGTGTTGGAATCACACCGCTGTTGGCCGTGGCTGCGAACGGTGCGCACCCGCCAAGTGTGTGAGAGTGCTGCATATTGAGTGTGGTGTGCATTGGAGTACTGTTGCGTGTGTTCATTGGATAGAGAGCGCATTGCAACACTTGTGTCTGCACGCCATCAGTGCGTGCGCTTGTTCTGTGACTCACAGCCTCTGAACATCGTTGTACGGTGTCCCGCCCTGGAGATCTGTGGCCAGGGCGGTGAACTTGGTTTGTTATTGGACGATTAGACCCAGATCTGTTAGATCTATGGACATCCCGTCATCACCGAAGCTTCCAGTACTCAGCACATCAAAGAACTGAGGAAAAGAGTGGACGTGCCACGAGTGCATTGCTACGTAGAATTGTGTTCTAAGCGTATTCGCCAATACGAATTTACGTTTACCAACTCGTTGTACGCTCCATATTGCTTTTTGGTCAGCGATCTCCCTCGCCATGAGTTCCGCGACACCACACCGACACCACTGGCCCAAAGCAAAGCAGGCAGAACGACTTCAGACCATGATCACGACACCACTGGCGCAAAGCAAAGCAGGCAGATCGACTCCAGACCATGATCACATAATTCGTGTGGAACGCAAACTTACAAGAAAAGAAAAACAGTTGGTTGAATGTAACCCAGGCCTACAAGCTGGTGAAGGATGGAGGCTTAGGGGTCCCAACATCCGGCATGAACATATTTCCATGGCTAGTGCCACGCAGCGCCGCGAGCTCCAGAAACCGCCAGGAATGCGAGCCACCCACAGCCGCGGGGTAGCGACAGATTCAATGGTAACCCCTTCCTGGACCCCTAGCTGCAGTCTACAATGCTACAGACAGTACTCGAAGCAATCAGCAGTCTATACGCGGTCCCACACGACGCCACGGAGCGCCAGCCATACAGGAAGCGATGGCCCAACTCCACATAGCCCCCACGCTGCACGTAGGGTGGCGTAATGAACCGCTCGTCACCAACGCGTCGACTGCGATGACCCAGCTGACGGTGGTCGCACGTTATTCGAGCAGATGCCACGGCGCAACCAACACAGACTGGTTGCCACATGCCAACCCAACACGAGGAGAACTACTGCTTAAGAGACGGGAACCCACTACAACGAGAAAACCTGAGTCACCTGGGGGACGCGGCCACGCTCAGCACCCTGATAGAATGGACCTGGCTGGAAACTAGCGTGGTCGCCTTCCGGCTAAAGTCCAAGCGCTATCCGATAAACAATGCGGAAGCTGAACAGCTCAGACAGCTGGCCATTGCGCTACTGGCTAACTACCCTCGGCTGCGATTCCAACGCAAGCCGGCTTCCCACGTTCTCGTCGAGCCTCCGACCCACACCACGTAATCGGTCCAGACACACGGCAAGCAGAGCTGGCTAGCGGCCTGGGAATGGCCGTTTCCCGCAACTACCAAGCACCGACTGTTGCACCAAGGAAACGTTAGCACCATCATCAACAGGATGCACAGTATGACGAAGGTGGCGCATCACCCGCAGACGTCACCCAACTGCTTGCGGGTGAAATTTCACGCCGGCCACCTACAAGAACATGAAGCTACACATCCGCCAGTTATTACCCTCAATACACGCTACGAATCTCCCAGAGATCACGTGCAAGATGATCGCCAAGCAGACGGACGGGGGGAAACACACAATGCACCGACACAGACTGAAGAGAATCAACAGCTACGTCAAGAATCACAAAGAACCGCTTTGCCCCCATGCAACGTGCGTGGGCGTGGCAGCGGATGACGCTCACGTCTTTAAAGCGTGCGTGTCGACGTTCAAGGATCCAGATTTGCAGAACCTCAAGATGCACAAAGTTCCTGGATTCGCCTGCAGCACGGGATTTTTCGCAGTTTATTTACCGCGTCAACATAAGCGAATGCAAATACACTCACGTTTTGATTTTCGCTTTCAAGAGCAAGTCAAGTGTCCAAGTTCATCGTCGGCTACCACCTGTGAGACGGACGTGCACACAGCTCTCACAGTTTGTGTTATACCAACAACACATACTTTGTTGTAGATTTGAGTCTTGGGCGTTCCGTGGTGAGAGGACAAGCGACAGTGAAGGATAATGACATGTAATACAGTTACTACTTACGCCTGAATCGCAGTGACTCGAGCCTTGCTTTATTGATTCCAGGTCGCTGAATACTTCGAGTTTCTTGCCTTCAGAGATCTGTGGGTTCCGTGAACTGACCATTGGGCCAACCAACAACTGGCAAAAGTGAAACCAGCGACGTTGTTCAGCAGGTACCTCGCCATGTGGCTATAGCCTGCAACATCCAGCGCGGTTTGACCGCGTAGTTATTCCCTCTTCCTGCAAATACTTGACAATCGCGAGATGCCCTCTTTCAGCTACCCAGGGCAGGGCCGTTGAGCACGCCTCGGTGCGGTGCTCGAGCTCCCATGCTGTGCAGCATTATTCATCGCAGCCACTGTGCAGCCCGTAAAGAAACTCACTGATATCCAATCGCCTGAGGGACTCAGTTGATCGAATGACCGATTTTGGAAGCGCCATGCAGCACTGATCGTAAACGGATCGTATGACCAATAACTTCAAGCGAGCTCGCTAATCGCTCATCGTCCTTCTCTTCCGCCACATCCAGGCGCTGCTGCTGCTAAACGCCTAACTCGCCATCCAGCGTCAAACAATGGTGTCGAACGAACACCAAAGCTCAAGGACGTCAAGTGCGATTAGTTCACAGGCGAGGAACGATACCCAGGTTTGGTCAGTAATTTCGAAGACTTTTCCCACCGCCTGGCCCATGCATCAAGGCGGAGAAACTCATCAACATGACAATATGGTCTAAAGGGTTGAAAGTCGTTTGTATGGTGAGCCACCTTGGCCATGGGCCATCCTCTACTTTCGTAACGTGGACGACTGGATGGCAAATGGACAAAAGAAGACACTGGCGACATTGACCAAAAGAATGACCCCAGAATATGGGTGTCCACTCTCACAAGAAGCGACAAGCAGGATCATGGTGCAGCCAAGGAAGCCGCAGCGACGAAACTACCGAACAAACCTAAGGCAGGCAAGACGTGTTTCTTTGCAACGAGCTCGGCCATTTTCAAGCAGACTGCGATGCAAAGAAAGCTTGGCTTCACCAACGCAAATCTACGATGGCAGCGAACCTGGGTACAAGCTCAATTGCCAACGCCACTATTCCATCAACGGAATACTCAGCCGCATGGACTCCTGATGCCCGCTGAGATGGTGACGAGCATTGACGTTGGTGCAACCCAGCACATCCGTGGAGACGGCGCAACACTGATTGATCCACGACCATGATACATGGATATAGCGGTGGCCGACGGGAGATCAATCAAGGTGACCCAAACGACTGAAGCGTAGCAACGGTAAAACGAGACGGAGCATGGTGACCAACGTCTACAAGATGCCCGGAGTATATCAAATCTTTCTATCCGTTCAGCGGCTCCTTCGCCGGAACATCAACGTCAAATTCACTAAAGACATAGCAACTCTGACTCAAGCAGCACAGGATGGAGGTGAAGGGATCGAGAGCAATTGACCGAGCCAGATGAATCCTCAAGCATGGAAAGGTAGAGAGGCAGCATCAAACAATATTCGACGGCATGCGGTTGCGGTGCCCTCCGCGCCTCGTTTCGTCTGGTCAGAAGCAACTCAGTATCATTCTTGGCTTCGAAACCGGATGCCAACCAGACCAAACGCTGGGTACAATGCTCCGCTTGAGTTGTTGACTGGGAAGGTCGAGTACAGGGATAATGATCAACGTAAAAGAGCCCCCAACCGTCGCAGACGCAATGTCATCGGAGCATGCGACAGAATGTGCACACGCAATGGCAGACAAGCTCGCCACTCTCATCGAGAACGGCACGAGGAAGATGGAGGATGCTCCACTTGAAGGCCAAAACGTGGTTAGTTAAAAGTGGCTGCTCAAGGTCAAGATGGATTCTCACGGTGATATTGAACCGTTCAAGGCACGCCTTGTTGTGCGTGGTTTTTCGCAAAATTACGGCGTCGATTTTGACGAAACTTTCGCCCCAGTGATCAAGATGTCAAGCCACCCATGGACAGCAACCCCAAGTTCGACTCGGAGGACAGTGCAATCATCACGAACCCAAGAGTCACGCGTGAATCATTGGGAACACTTTCGGGGATTGCCAACTCGACGCGACTAGACATTTCATTTACCGTGCACTTCGCGTCGCAACACAGAGAGAAACCACAACAGTGTCATTGGGAACTGGTGAAGTGGGTTTTTCGATATCTAAAGGGTACAGCAGAGCAAGGTTTTCTGCTGCGCATGTCACAACAAATTTTGTGGATCATTCGTAAGACAGCAAATCTTATGACCAAGAACGGCATATGATTTGCCAGCTATCGGCTACTTTCGACTCTCGGTGACCCGCTTCCTGAAACGGAACGGCACTCGCTTACCTGGATCATCAGCCTGCATTGCCTCCCGGACCAAACGAAGTATCGTGGTCATCTTGAGCTGACGCTCGCGTCTCACACGTGTACTAACGAGCTCGGGAAGATTGCTGAGCCGGAGCTCCAATAGCTACAGGGCTTGATCTTCGTCGCTGATTCTCGGCAGGCACTGCGACGTCGCAGACTCAATTGCGGCGATGATGGGCATCATCATTCTCAGCACGCCTTTCATTTGGCTCTGGTCGCGAGGTCACACGCGTTGATGTTCTTAAATGGGGTAGCACAGCGACTCGTTCCCAAACCACCAGTGTTTCCACACGCTCAGGGTGTCGACAGAAGGAACTCGAAGTCTTCGGCAGCAAATGAAAGCGATTATTCCAAAACCATGGTGGTTGTGCTGGTGATGCGTGCGGGGAAGATGGTGTCGTCGTAACGACGCCGATGCCAGCATCGGTAAGTGCCCCTCTATTTGTGTGCTCCAACACTTCTTTGGTAATGCCCGCCACTTACGACACTCTTCTCCATTATCTTCTCCATTCCATCAAGCATAATACTTGGAAGTGACGTCACAGCATTGTATGTTTGCTCTTGTTGCTCGTATAGAGAGATGTGAGTGGGATTCCGGTTGGCGTCATTTGCGACGACGAGAGCAATACACGATCGGCCAATGCATGTCGAATATCTTGTCGCCGGAACAGGATCGATGACAACAGTGGGTGTTTGTCCAAGAGCTCGTGGACCAAATATTCGTACTGATATACCAGATAGGCCAAACGCAGCTTGAGTACCCGCAAAAATCCAGCATTTTCGCACATACCTAAGAACATTTGCTCGATAGTATTCTGGACAATCCCACAATCTTTCGCGAATAGGGCGGTAGCGACGCGAATGTTGCCGTGTCCAGTGGTAACCCCGAGACCACTCTGCCGAGATACTGGTCCCCGGCGGCCTCGTATAATAACGGTCTTGAACACCACCCAGAGACCGTCCACAGCGCAGACAGACTGACACGATGGATGGCCCGCCCCTTGCCCCACTGCAGGCATATGTAGCCACATCTCATCTCACCGAACATGTGCCACAGCAGTGGGCGTCATCGGACGTGCTGAGAGCTTTGTCGAGCCTCTTGCTGAAGTGAACTTTCTGGCTTGACCCTGGAAATATTTGGCCGGGGCTGAGGCAAGGGTTGCTGGCCAGATACACTGCTAGCGCCGTGAACCAGCACGTTGATGGACTGTGCACGTTCGATATGACGCGGATCCTTTGGACGACGACGTTCCTGGTTTGTTTTCGTCTTGTGCAGTACAACACCGATACTATCGTCAGCGCAGACAAAGTGTGAAAAATCAATTGTTTGTACCGACATTGATCGACACATCAAATTCCACTGCGTCGTAAGAAATAAGTGCGCAAAGCCACCATCCATCAGCACCAACTTTCTCTCACAAAGATCTTGATACTGCGAATGCTGCTTGCGGCGCCCCATGTTGCCGCGCATCAGCCTCCAGCCTGCTCAATCCACTGAATAGAGTCTTCATCTCCTAACCGTACGTAACACGAAGTGCCACACCCTTTCGCCTGTACAAATACTTGATGGCGCTGCGATATCCACCCAGCGTTATCACCTTGATCTTGTTCTCTCTCTCTCCCTCATTAAACCGAGCAAGGATGAACTGCTCAAACAATGATGGCGTGAAATCAGCAACATCAATGTCCCCGTCCGCGTCAAAATACTGGTGACTGTCGCTTTGTTCATTGGCTGATGGTGCGCAGATAGCTGCGAGATGCTGTCTGTGTCGATGGCGCGACACAGGCGCAGCGAACTTGCACACTGTCGACAGCGCTGCGCTCCATTGACTTCCTGACTGACGGATGAGTAATGAACGATTAAAGGGGTGGCTAAGTTTCGACCAATGAAATCGCAGCATCAGCGTAAGACAAATTGGCACAGAGACCTGCAATCAATGGCGTTGATGCGGTGGCCACACACACACCCAACCAGGGGTCAACTCGGCATCATTTTTGATGGGAAATATATCCACCACAGTCTTACGCCAGTTCTGAGCAGTCAATGCGTCTTACGATTTCGGACTTATCAGGATTGAAGCCCTGTCAATTGAAAGTCGACTTTGCCGACTGGACCGGTGATCACGCAAATTACAAGACGACCAGTGGGTCAATCTTGATTGCCAATGGCTGCATTGTATCGTGGGAAAGCAAGAAACAGTTGGTGGTGGCCCTATCAACAATGGAAGCTGAGCTAGTCGCGGCAGCTCAGTGTCGCCGAGTTAGGATGGATCAGGCAGCTCCTGCTCAAAATGTTCAGCATTTCGTTGGTCCCACGGCTCCTAGTTGACAACCAATCGACCATTCTCAGCATAAAGAATAACATGGTCACGCAAGCATATATCGATTCGAAGTCACTTCGTCAAAGATGAAGTCGCTCTCGACCGCGTTGTGGTTCAATGGTGCTCGACAAAGGAGCACCTGCTGACCAAGCCACTTTCTTTCCCATCTATTCAAGGATCTCAAGGTGAAGGCACGAATCGTGGCCAGGAGGAGTGTTGCAGATATTCTCAGTGAGCGCCGCTGTGGTCACCAATCTACCGCGTACACCATATGGCACCCAGGCGACGGTCGCCAAACGAAGGTAAAGGAGACTGCATGTTGTGCACAGGATGCGTCATCAAAAACGGTAAATAAATGATCAGTTCAAAATAGTCCCTTGACAGCAGAGGTGTTCTCCGGCAAGTGTTTCAGCTGCAGCAGCGTGCTACCGTAAGATCCATGTCCAATTTTGAACTTTGTCGATATTGGACGTGCATTTTAGCCAATCAGTGCGCAGGAGGCGTTGCAAGCGCGCCACGCTAATTTCACCCCAGATGACCATTAAATCGGAGGAGCAACCATGTGGGAGAGCATGAGAGCGCTGTGCAGATGGAATGAAGAGGGTGAGCGTCTTCGTCGTGCACAATGCACACACTGGCTCAATCTCAAACGCACTTCACAGCACACCCAACACAACAATTCTGACCTAGCACCATGACGCGACCCCGCACCAATGGACCGGGACGCCAACCCTGCAAACATGCCCGCAAGTCATTCACGTACGCTGAGAAACTCTGCGTGATCAAGTTCGTCCAGAGCGACTCGCCCATTCCTGCTGCCGTAGCGAAATTCTTCCCATGCATTCGTACCAACCGCGAGAAACACACAGCACGCCAAAAAGTCACCAACTGGGTTGCCAACGCGGCGAAAATCCAGGATATAGTGCAGGCAGGACGTGAAAGTCATCGCTCGGAGCGATGTGTGGGTCTTGGCACATCTCTTGACGCTGACGTGGAAGCCTGGCTCGTGTGGCAGGTCAACGCCATGCGCAGCGAGGAAACTCCCGTCAGTGGCGATCTCCTGCGCACAATGGCGCGACAGGTCGCATACGAACCCGACATATCCGAGAGTGACTTCAAGCCTTCAGCGATGTGGCTGCAATCATTTTTGCGACGTCACAAGTGATCACTCCGCTCCCGCACACGGCAAGGGCAAACCACACCCGATGAGACCGCGCGGGAGGCTGCTGCGTTCACCGAGAAAGTGCTCAAGACAGTAAGGGATGAGAGCATAACTGAAGTGTATAATGCTGATCAAACAGGTACAAGTGCTTCCTGCTTGATGAATATTGTGGATACTGACCGTTAGATGCAGCTGTGATGTTTGAGATCCTTCCATCCAAAACAATTAAAGGCAAGGGTGACAAAACGGTCTGGAGTAAAGAGGGAGGGAAGACCAAACAGCGGGCGACTGTGATGGTTCTAGGAGACATGCACGGGAACAAGTACCCGCCTTTCGTTATCGTCAAGGCTCCAATGTCCAAGATCAAGAAAAAGAAAGCGGAGAACGAGAAGACCCAAAATGGGTTTTGGGACATCATTTAAAAAGAAGTCTCGGCTTTGATGAAACGCCACAACATGCACATATACGGAAATCCTGCTGCGTGGTGGAATGGCAATCTGACAATTGAATTTCTGCGCGTGCACTTTGCAGATCGCCCGTCGCCGGACGAAAAGGGTTACGTTTGCTTGACGATTTCCGTGGACACTGGACGCCAAAAGCTCAAGAATATGCGACGTCAATAACGTTCTGTTGATGAAAGTACCACCAGGATTCACCTACGTCTGCCAGCTGGCGGATCAGTCTTGGATAAAGCCATTCAAGCAACGTCTGCGTGCGAAATGGTATCAACGCCTTCATGCTCAGCTCAAGACCCACACCAAGTATGCGAAGAAACAAGCGTGCAAGCTCGCGGCACTGTCCCCAAGAATTCGAGAAATCAACTTCACCTGCTTGCCGGCAGAAGCCGCAGTGCGTGTTGCCAAATTGCAAAAGACGTGTGTGGTCAAGCCGTTTAGACTGAAGGCGCCATCGCGGACAGACATTGGGCACTGGGTTGCCGAAGGATGGCGCTCGCTGCCCACCAAAACGATCAAGAGCGGCTTCACACGTGCTAGGCTCGGCAACTTGGATACTCAACCAAGTTCCGACGTCAATGGCAGCTCCGGCAATTGTGACAGCTCCGACAACAGCGACGGCTCCGAGGAAAGTGACGTCTCCATCGAAGGTGGCGGCTCCATCGACGCTGAAGGTGGCGGCAGCATCGACAATGACGGCTTCGACGACAGTGAAGATGCCGGCCACAGTGACGGCTCCAACGACGGAAACGGCTCCGACGACATCCTGAATGAAGTCTGTGCTTCCCTTGCGGAGTTTGGGCACGCAACGGAGGTTGTTAGTTGGGAAGACGACTGTATCGCTGCAATGGAGGACTTAGCGTTATAGCTGTTGCGTAAATGGTTGTGTCGTTGCTGGTAAAACGGAGGTTGCAGCATATGGAGCAGCCTCACCCATTAGTGTCAGAAATTGTGTCTCTCAATATCGACATGGAGTTTACGGTATACTGCTCCGCGAACTCGTCCGCGACGTCAATTCCGACGGTCATGGTCGTTGTCACAGCAGCCGCCGTTTGACGTGGTGAACCCAACATGTGAGAAATGTTTGAAACCGTGATTATCCAACAAAATATATCAACATATCGAACTAACTCGTCGCATTGTTTCAATTAACACAACCGACCAGAACGACGTGTTGATCCTGGTCTGCCGCTGACGTCATGAATGGGTGCAACAGGCGATGGCCTGGCCGCCGTGAGCGACTTCATGGAGCAGCACAAAGCGTTGCTGCAGCAGCTTCGCAATGATCAAGGAGGAGGCAAAAATTGTGAAACGGATTTGTGCGCGCTCATGAGTGCGGTCGAAGCAATGAAGCGGCTCGACGTGCTCCACGCACTGTACGACCAGTGCGTGTTCTCCTGCAATGCCATCATGCACCACGCAGCGAGCTGTGGGCACTTTGCTGTCCTGCAGTGGCTCTATGAGGCATCGTACGAAGACATTGGCCATGACGCCGTCGACGCTGCCGTCCGCAGCAGCCATCTGCCCATTGTGCGGTTCATCTACGAGCGCTGTCCGTCCGTGTTCATCGACCCGGTCATTGATACGGCTGTGTGCTTCAGTACCTTGGAAGTCGTCGAGTTCCTTCACCCGCATTTCTCCAGTCAGTGGCGCTCGTGCCATGTGGATGACGCCGCTGAATACGGCAACCTCGCGGTTCTGCAGTTCCTGCTTGAGCAGTGTTCTCTCGAGCTGTCGCCCGACGCGATTGTTCTCGCCGCAAAGTATGGGCATACTGAAGTAGTGGCGTTCCTGCTCCGGCAGCGTCCACGAGTTGGAAATGTGAAGGAAGCTTTGATAGAAGCCATCGGCTCTGGTCACGTCGCGGTGGTGCAGTTGCTGATTCAAGAGGTCGATTCTGTGGAGCAAGACGATGACGAACTGGTGCATGCGTTCAGCAAATCAGCCGCAGATGGGCATGTCGAAGTGATTGAACTTGTGCTTCGGGTTCATCCTGATGCGGAGAGTGCGCTACCGACGCTGGATGATGCAGCGATGAACGGTCACTTCAACGTGGTTCGATTCCTGTCGGCGCTGCGCTCGACCGAGTGCTCGACGGAGACAATCGAGGAGGTTGCGGGGAAAGGCAATTTGGATATGATCGAATTCCTTCACCAGCACGGCGCATCAGAATACACCGTTGAAGAAATGGATCGTGCTGCTGGCAATGGTCACTTGGATGTAACCAGATTCCTGCATCAGCACAGCAATGTCGGCTGCACGACGAAGGCGATGGATGACGCGGCAGCTAACGACCACCTGGAGGTGGTGCAGTTCTTGTGTGAGAATCGATCAGAAGGCTGCACAAGTGCTGCAATGTGCAAGGCCGCGGAAAATGGCCATCTGGATGTGCTCAGGTACTTGTACACGCAAGGCGAGGATCTGTGTGCGTGCGATTGTGTCTACCGTGCGGCAGGCAACGGCCATCTGTCAGTCGTGAAGTTTGTGATGCCACGACGCTACGAACCGTGGTCGAACTCAATTCCATTGCATTGCACCACGGACGTGGTGCGCAATGGATATCTCCATGTGCTACGATATTTGTACGAGCAAACCCGACAACAAGCTCGCTCTCTCACTTTTCCAAGAAATGCGATGGACAAGGCAGCAAGAAACGGCCATTTGGAGACAATCAAGTTCCTCCATGAGCACCACCTCTCCGAATGCACGTCCATGGCCATGGACGTGGCAGCGATGAACGGGCATTTGGATGTCGTCAAGTTCCTCCACGAGCATCGGAACGAAGGATGTACGACAGCGGCCATGGATGATGCCGCCAGGTCGGGTCACTTTGATGTGGTCAAATTCCTGCACGAGCACCGCCAAGAGGGGTGCACAGTGGCAGCGATGGATTATGCTGCACAGCAAGGGAGCTTGCACATGGTGCGCTTCCTGCATGCGAACCGCACCGAGGGGTGCTCAACGGCTCTGCACTGGGCAGCTGAACGAGGGCATTTTGCCGTGGTCAAGTATCTGTGCGAGCAAGGAATCGAGGAAGGCGCACAAGTGGCGCAAGATGCTGCCACCAACGGGGGCTATGGTCGTATCGCGAGGTATTTGTTAGACAATGTCGCTGGGCTCAATCCTCCACCAAATTGAAGGATGCCTCTAATGGTTCATCGGTTGGACATTGGAGTGGCGCAACTCACGACCTGCTATCGACAAAAGCGCATGACTGTGCCGACTTCATGCTGGAGTCGCCACTTCGGCCTCGTTAGCGACGGTAGTCAGGACGAGAATGATTGTGCGTTGACCAACACGCCGTGTTTCCGAACGCTCGAGCTCCATCCGCACGCCTGCACGCTCACTTTGACTTGGACGCCGTTGATTCGCTGATGTGAGTTGGTTGTCTCAATACAACGCCAATGATGGATGAGAATGCGTGGTCTAACACGCCGTGTTTCTGAACGCTCCAGCTCTTCACCATCCGCATGCCTGCGCGCTCACATTGACTTGGACGCCTTTGATTTGCTGATGTGAGTTGGTTGTCTTAACTCAACACAACGCCAGCGAAAGCAATCGCAATCTCCGGATCGAAGGAGCATGTTTCAATTTTCAACTATCATGTTTGAGTTTGTGTGAATGCATATATCGCATTGAAATCATTTTCAACATGCAATCGTCGATTCACGGCTCGCTCGTAGTCTCCGTTCGCTTGGCGCCAATAGCATCGAGGTGAGCAGTAGCACTGTTTTTGGCTGCAGTTGCACTCATCGCTTTCTGAAAAGTAGTCTTGGTCTTTTGCGTCACGTTCTCACGTTGATCTTGCTGCTGGTTGGGCTTCTTGATCAGCTCCGTTGCAAAGGCAAAGTGCATGTTGACCGGTACATTCAGTGCCCCCGGTTGGTTCATCGTATCGATGCAACGTTGGCGTTTGAATCTGCTTGTTCTAAAGAGCGCGGATGACGAAATAAGCTAGAAAACAAAAGTATGCAAGTCAAGGCCACGGTCGTCTCGCGAGGCTCGTGATTGCATTCGCATTGTAAAGGCTGCGAGAATGTTACCGCCGTGACATGAATGTCGAGAATGCATGCGGATCGTGGGGAAGGATCAACGTCCTTGCGATGTCACCGGCAGCTGCATTGCGGTGGTACGAATGCCAGAGACGGAAGTGTCGTGTCAGGAAAAGTGCACGTCGCAGGTCGGAGGATGTTGGTTCGCAGGTACACCGTTCTGTCAATTGTCTTGATGAGAAACAACGTATTGACGAGGACCAAGCCACTCTTTAATCCTGTGTGATGCATGACACGGCTGCACATGCGAATGCAATCGATCCAAGCATCATGGCAATGCGTAAGAGCAAACCAAGTCATTCTGATCCACTAAATTGGCTTCTTTCTTGCTCACCAATAACATGCATCTTGGGCAGTCACCAGCCAGATGTGAATAAGGAATCGCGTCGCACTTAGCGTGGCGCCAACATCGCGCTGGCAATAAACCGGACTCCGGATCCTGAGAGTGGATGCAGTCACCACCCGCGAATAACTTTGTGCCAACGCATCGATGCACGACACACCACTGATCGCTGTGGTCACACACGACAACAT
The DNA here is from genome assembly GCA_002286825.1 of Lagenidium giganteum. NCBI lineage: Eukaryota > Oomycota > Peronosporomycetes > Pythiales > Pythiaceae > Lagenidium > Lagenidium giganteum. The sequence goes on along the minus strand of NSDO01000048.1, from coordinate 235,435 downwards.
CGCCACATTAGGTCATCGGTGGGTTGCCGGCAACCCATTAATGCCCCATGTGGCGTGGGCGTGCTCTCGCATTCACTCTCCCGACGGAATGATGGTCGCACTTGGTCTTCGAGCACAGCTCAACTTGTTGGCCACTTGCAATTTTGCGCACTTGCCAGCATCAGCTCAAGGACCACAGCGACAAAAAAGAGATTCACGATGCAGCAGCCGGGAGCATACGCCAACGACATCAACCTTCACTTCGCATTTGCCACCACGTTGATCAAGAAGCACACGAAGGAGCAAGCACGACGTGATAGCTCGCTGCAACGGATCAAAAGCTGGTTCAAGAAGGCACCTAGCAGCAAGCAGCATACTTGCTCGCATACATGCTCGCACCCGACTCCTCAAGTTGCTCAGATCCAGCACAAGTCCGAATAAATGGACACCGCAAGTTGACGCCGCTATTTATTGGATGCGTATCGAATGGCGTCGCTGAGGAGGCGAAGATGTTTGATCGATCGAAGATCAAACATAACGAATTGAATTGCGTGATTGATATGAGTACCATAGTACTGGAACGTTCGTGGCATTGCCATCATGAGGAGTTTGCACAGGGAACATGCGTGTCACATACTTGGGATCAGTGTTCACTGGAACCGGACTCTCCAATGTTATTGCAGAGTGGTTAAGGATCCACGAAGAGGCACAGCTTTATTTTCACTAACGCCCTTCAACAGCTTCATCTTTGGTCGGATCGGACATGATACCCCTGGAGATAAACGAAATCAATTTGCATCTGTGAACGTCCTGCAGCATGAATGGGTGCAGCCACACGAAGCGCGTGCTCTCATGCTTGCACATGTGGCAGACCATGAATCGCACCAGTGAGACTAGATTTATGGAGTGCCGCCAACTGGTGCAGCGGCCTCCTTCCAACCGTTCGACACGACTTCGCTCTCTTCATTGATTCGGAAGAAAAGTAGCTGGGATTAATATTTTCACTCACGTGCGATTTCGCACACTAGCACCGAAAGGAGCAGGTCGCGATTTTCACTGTACATGACGAGACTGGTGGTCGATATCTCCTATCGTTCAATTAATGGTACGATCAGGACTTTATACCTCATTCGCGGCGGAGAGCATCAAATCGAGTTGAGTGCTCGCCCTCGTTCTTTGTCAGTTCAATTGAAATCCCGTGAGACCACCACGCGGTGCACGGGACAAACAGGCATCGTTTTGGCGCGATATGGACGGCCATGAGCCTGGCAGGTGGTACTTGGGGCCTGAGAGGCGAAGCTTCACGTTGTTTGCGTGGGCGAAGCATGATTTCAAAACCACCCTCATCCACAAAGCCGAAGCCATTTCCCGCATGCATCGTGCTCTGCATTCTGTGCAGCACCGGTGCTTTCGGACAGAATTGACGCGTCAGCTTTGATATCAATCGGTCGTCGTCGGCACCAAAGCATCGCGGAAACCAATACGCAGATGATCGCTGCTTCGTTGCTCCAGTGCTCTGCCTGTTGTTTGTGACGTCATCACAAGCTCACTGGCTGCTTCGGTGCATCGTGTGCGTGGTGGACGTGGCTGAACCACTCGATCATGTCAAGGAGTGTTGCATGCCTGAACCAGCGCCGCGGGGCAAGGCTCAAGGGAGGTACGTTCGAGCAGGAACGGGAGGACTGCAGCGTTGCTGTTCTCTTGAAATGGCGCGTATTCCAACCAAGGGGGGGAGTGCTCATGAAGAATCTCGGCGATATCCAACCGGTCGAAGTCTGCATGCGTCTCGATGACCGAGTCCCTGTATGCCGTGGGGTAGCGCTCGTAGTTGAACCGAACAATCGGAAGATGACCACAGAGAACGGCGTTGCGAGCAATCTGGTCGCCAATGTCTTCACGGTCTGTGTCGTACAGCTACTGCACGACGTGAAGGTGACCGAGAATCTTCGCGTATGTCATGACGTCTGTAAACGCGAACAATGCGTGGTCGAGTCGCTGCGTTCTCACCGCCGGGCGCACGGGCACGGGGATGCGAGCGAAAGCCCCGTCATCATCACCCGCAGCATTAAGGAGCTGCTGCAGCTGCTCCGCGAACTCGCGGACGAGGATCACGTCCTCGACACCTGCCATTGACACCGCCATTGTCGTCGTGCTCGTCGCCAATTTTGGCACTGGTAAGTCGTTGTTTGGCGACAAAACGATCAGTCATCAATCAAGTGGGATGGTTCGAGGCGGCGAGCTTGGATTGGGAGGCTCCCCCGCTCCATCTGCTAACTTGGTGAGGTGAATCCCACGGGTCGGACATCAAGGAAGATGATGAGTGGGTTGGACACTACCGAACGCCAGCTCCGTCAGAATTTTATTCGTGGGTTTTGACGATCACACATGTGAAAGTGAATGCAGGAGCAAACAAGTGATGCTTGCAAGTGATTGCTCTGCTCAGAGTGTCTCTCTGCAAGTAGCAGCCACAATGTGTGGCCGTTAGTTGAGCCTGTTTGAGCGCGCTTTCGCCACTGAGTTGACCAAGGAATGTCCGTGGGGTCGTGAACCAGTTACTCTGGCATATCATCCAACTATAACAAGCATCCTCATAATCCGAGAACTCATTCACGATTTATCAAGCCCGTGAAATAGCGGATTTATTATATTATGGGGGGGGGCTATACGGGAACGTGAGTGCGAACTTTTAATCAGCTTGACTATTGTCCATACAACACCACTATCTCAAATTTCGATGCCGTACACTTATTGCGAAGCCATCGAGTTATCGCTTGTCGTTACTGAAGACATAGGCTAGCACAGGCGATGACCAAGACACCACACCGGTACCGTGTATCGTCGTCAAACTTGCCGGAAACGTGAGCGACGCTTCTTTCCGATGAGATCATTTTCAAGATACTCATCCTCTGTCGCAGAATATTGTAAGTTCGTTGGTGGCTACCGACAGCGTCCATTTAAGATTGTTTCAATACGGCTCTCGCGGTGGCGGTGGAACAATTGTCGAGCAGGAACCTCGCGACGCCGAAGAAGCTATGCTCTTTCACGGTATTCAGCGCGTACTGCGCACCTGTTAAGCCGTCGGGGCGTTGCATGATGCCATTCGTCCACGAAACTTGACAATCGCGAGATGGCCCTGACCAGCAGCAAAGCGCAGCGCTGCTATGCATCCACCCTCCTTGCGATGATCATGCAAGTACTTGACCAGTCGTGAAAGTGACCGTATGTAGCTGCGCCCTCCATCGCCGCCATTGTGCATCCTTCATCCCGGTGCTAGTGCAGGCACTTGACCACGTCCAAGTGGCCGTACAAGGCCGTTCTGTCCATTACCTTGGGCGTGAATGGAGAAAGTCGTGCTCATGCAGGAATTTGATCATTTCCAAGTGGCCTTTTGCGGCTGCCATCTCCATGGCTGTGCATGAATCGGTTGGCGCTGAAGTAAGTACTGGAGCAAATCAAGGGGACCATTGCCGACAATCCTGGTAATGGAATGCAGTGGAATCGTCTTCAGTCATGGCGCACGTAATCGCTGCTCCATAAAGTTGTCGAAGGTTGAACTAACGTGAATTCTTGCGGGGCAAACGCTGTCGCACGACCACATCGACCAGGTACTGCAATACATCCAAGTGACCACCCTCCGCTGCCTTGCGCATTGTAGAAAGCAAAAAGCCGTCCGATCGATGCTCGGTCAGAAATTGCACGATAGCTAGGTGGCCGTTCGCGGCAGCGGCGATCTTTGCCTCAAAGAAGTAACCAGCGTCACTGTATACGTGCAGAAAGCGGGCGACGTCGAGGTGGCCATTGCGAGCTGCACGACCCATTGTACTCTGGCTCATAGCGCAGGTGCCGAGACTCTAATACTTCCACGTGACCATTGGCAGCGACCTCCAAAGTCGTCCATTTGTCGCAGACGACCGAACCAAGCGATGACAAGAACCGAACCACGTCCAAACGTCCATTGATTGCTGCCCTCGACAAAAACCACGCCAATTCGCTCGCAGTTGGACGAACAACGATGAAGAAGCTCAATCATGGGGACGTGGCCATTGGCCGCTGCGTCACTCATTCCGCTGACCAAGGCGCTCTGGACGGGCACGGTATCAGCGACCTCCAGTAGCAGCTGCGCAGCTTCCACGTAGCCCCTACAGATTTCGACTGTGAACGCCCAGCCCAGTTCTCTGATGTCGTCGATCTCGACACCTTGCTGGAGCAGGAACATTGCCGTCTCGACCTTTCCATTGTCAATGGCGAAACGCAAAGCAAGGGATGTCGGCGTGAAAGGACAGTTTCCAACCAGGAACTTCAGAACTGGAAGATTGCCGTCGTGAGCGGCACTGCTCACGGTGCCCGCATGCCATCGACCAGGATCTTGCTCATACAGAAATTTGACCTTTTCCGACGAGCCGAATTGGGGCGACAGGTGCTACGGCGCCAGCAGTGAATGCTTCCAGACAGTGCTGGAAGATGTACCGAGCAACGGGCAAATGGTCTTATTCAGCGGCTTTGTCGGCGACGCGATGGTTGAGGCCTGCGTGGGGTGTTTCGTACAGCCGCTGCACGACCGCAAGGTGACCATGACTCGCTGCTGTGTAGCATTTGCAGCACGTCCAGTCGCTCCATCTTCACGGCTGCACGCAGGAGCTCGTGGATATGCAGATACGGTTCCTCGACATCTTTTCCAGCGCGGAGACGCTGCAGCAGTGTATTGTGCTGCTGGGTGAATTCGCGGACGACGTGCACGTCCTCGACGCTGGTCAAGGCCTTGGTCGTCTTTGCCATCGGGGGCGGCAGTTGGAATGAGCGATGCGATGGAAGATGTTGGGTTCAAAAATGAATGACATTTGAGTTGCGACCATTACCAACACGTTTGTTCCGTGGGTCAAAAGTCAAGAAAGGTTGGCAGTGCCAAGGAAAATGTGCCTCCGAGTTCATGTGGCTCGGATAGCGCGCCAAGCACTCATGTGGGTGGGTTTCATGATTGTTGGTGTGTGCTGGTCGAATGTGGCAGCGAAGGTGGCGCGTGTTTGGTTGTGAACACGTAGCGAACGCTCTGAATGGAACAGCGATTGACCACCGTGAGTACGCCAGAACGCCCTCGGTGGCCGTGCGAGGTGAAATATTCATTGAGCTGGACGTCTTCGCTGAATTGATACGTCCGCAACGGGAGTGAACTATCTGATTGTCAGGTAAGAAAGCTAGCAAACAGCAAAAGCATCGCGACCGGCTGAAATGGCACCGACTCCTCTCGTGGATGCCCACGACACCTTTCGGTAACAAAGGAGCGTGCTCCCCACTGTCATCGAAACCAACTTGCTCGTGAGCAAAACGTGACGCATCGCTCATTGTTGCTAACCCGGGTTTGATGTTGTGTCGGTCCAAGGAAATTGCTTGCTACAATGGTTATGGTTTGTCCAACCAAACCAGGATAAATACCTCGCGTTCTTGAGTTCCAATCACCTGGAGATGAGCGGTGGCACCATCGTTAGTTGCACGGGCGGTTGATGCTGTCTGGAGGGCAGTTTTGGCCTTGTGTATGGAGCCGTCGTGCATATCTGGTTTCGTGTTATGCTTCTTGACTCCATGGGTTGCCAAAGTCAAATGCATGTTGACGGGTGGGTTCGAGAAACCAGGCTGGTTCATGCCAATCGAGGCAGTAGCGGCGTTTGAATTTACGTGTTCTCGACGCAGAGAATGATGACATAAATGAAACAATCAGATGAGAAAGAAGGTTCTCCAGCGACGTGGATCCGTCATGGTACATTACGTGGCTAAAGTAACCGACGAGAAGTTGACGTGGTGAGTGTGCACTTTGCTGTGGGATGAACTTCATGTAGACGTCACAATCAGCTGGATCGCAAAGACCCTTAACAGTTCTGAGAGGAAAATCGCTGTTGCAACACTGAACCCTTCAACCTCACCATCACGATGCCATGTTGCTGCAAGCCACGAATGCTCTCATGGCAACGCATCAGGCGAGAATGATCGTTTGTATCGAGGAATATTTGCTCAGCTGGCTCGATGGCCACCCATCAATGACCAGCGTGGGCTCAATATCACATTCACTCTATTAGGCAATTATGCTGGAATGACGGTCCCTCGTAGACTTGTTCCCCATGGACTCACTTGCTATTTGCAAACTTGCAACCTCCAGCACCGAAGGCCACGATGAACCAGCCAGGAGCCAACGCCAACGACATCAACCTCCACTTTGCGTTCGCCACCACTTTGGTCAAGAAGCATACCAAGGAACAAGCGACACGCGATAGCTCGCTGCAACGAATCAAAAGCTGGTTCAAGAAGGCACCAAGCCGCAGCAAGCAGCTCAGCGAGACACGCACCACCCTCCAAGCAACCCAAATCAACCAGCAACCGCAATGAGAACACGTCATCTGTGATCGACTGCGACGGCGCTTTTTTATTGGACTCGCAGACACCTGCACGATTGATAGCTTCCTTGAATGATTGGTCGACGGAAACCCAGGCGATGAATACATGTGCGTGATGCAACCACCGCTCTGTCTTTCGCTGCTCTTGTTGAACAGCTCGCAGGCACGTCAGCGCTGAAGTGAGGATTGATCACCGACGAATTGGAATCCTGTCATCCCCTTTTTGAGAGACACTGCGACTAAGCACCGCCACTGGACGCGCAGAAGGTTTGCTGCTTTGGTGCATTCGTCTCAGTGGAACGGGCACGTCGCGATGTGCCACGGCGAGATATTCTGAAGACGCGCGTCGTTCAAGCTACACAATTGCGGTCGGTCTCCAATATGCCGCGTTGTCATAGTAGCTCCCGACGGCGATTGATCTGAGTGCTCCTGGATCGTGAACAACACGATGCGGTACGTCGGCGGCTGTCGCCGCTTCCGAAACAAAGCAAAGATGAGCAGCAGATACCAATCATCGATCTTGAGCACGTATTTCCCTCCGTAGACGATGTAGCCCAAGCGCACAAGCTCGTACGCATTCACAGTCTTCGTCGATACAGATGAACTCGAATCTTCGTCGTACATGGACGACATGCCCCAGCCCCCAACGTTGGTTACTCGGACGGCCAGAGCCTTTTCCGTGCGCCTGATGGGTGTGTTAGCGCACTTGTGACCAAAGACAGACGTGCTTTCGTTCCGGATGACCAGCGGTAACAGGCTTAGGGCCAACACAGAGAGTTTGATGCCAAACAAAGAGCGAATGTTGCCGTTCATGCGGAGAGCCACATCCGAGATGAAGAAATCGATGGTGCGCAATTGATCGAACTCACTGGACGAAAAAATCGTGGTGACGCGCCCGTCAAACTCAAACCACTGCGTTTGTCCCAGAGCACTGCGATAGTAGTGCATGACACAGAAGAATAGAATTGATGGACCAAACAGGTCGTCGCGGAGGCGGCGGCGAGAGATCTTGGCAACGATATTGAGCAAGCTGTAGTAAAACAGCATCAGTTCACCGATCGCTGGGTAGATGACAAACCAGGCGTCGACCAGTGCCTTCATTTCACCTTCGTACGGGCAACCAAGTGCGAAGAACGCCGCCAGCGTCGTCTTAAGGCGAGGTAGAAGCACAAACGGCAAGATGTGGAAACTCGTCGAGCACGACAAACAGCCAATGCCAGTATTGAACCACCGCGTGAGTCCAAGTCGATAGCCGTTCTGTAAGGCCACCATACACACCATCCACCGAGCAAAGATCATACCGAGTGAGAAGTTGGACAAAAACGTTTCCACATCGTACACACTGCCGACGATGCGAGTGGATCGGTCTTCGTAGATGAAGAGACCATAGTGCGTCCCATTGGAAATCGCAACAGACGTGAACCACTGCGTGATTCCCGTGGAGCTGAACTTGCTGCCCCACCACTCGGTCACCGGGAAGTCGCTGCAGATGGTAGGGTCACTCGAGCAATTCAATTCTGTGTTGGTGATCGTGTCAAATTGCCGCTGGTAGATGCCGTACGGGTTCGCAATGTTCGTGCTGATGACGTCGGAGAACCACCGCATGCTGTTGTGAGTGTCCTCGTACCAGCCGTTCTCCCACTTTCCTCCAGCATGAGAGTTTCCCAGCCATTCCAACGTTTTGTTGACACGCACAGAGCGTGACACCGACCGTAGATAAGCCTTCGGTTGTGTGTCCATGTCGTACTTGCCGATGAGTCGAAAAACGCACGCGTAGCCGTCCCAGGTTGGAATAGCGTAGCGAGCGTAGATGGCGTTGTCCCAGTATGGCAACAGCAAGATGGGCAAAGCTGTCGTTAGCGATTTGGTGACATTGCTTGCCAAGTCGTCGACAATGCGGAGTTGGTCACGAGTGACGTTGTAGCCCAGTGCCTGGCAACTATCGAAGATGGTGTCCAATGTCGAAGCTAGTGCGTCACAGCGCTTGGTATAGAAATCGTGAACGGCTTGTTCGAGTTCACACTGTGACTCTTCTGGGCGCGCTATCACTCGATAACCATTGATGGTGCTGCCGTTCGAGTCGACCACAACGGCCTTCGACGATACCAGTGCCTTGTGGAGTTGCATGGGCTTGTACATCCTGCCTTGTAGCGCGCACACGATGGACCGGTCTGTGTACGGCTCGTCGTTGAGCCCCGAGATTGGCGAGGTCCCAAGCAACGGCGAACGCCCGTACAGTGCGTAGACCTCGAACTTCACGGTGTTCCATATCACGCCAAGAAATTGCGAGAACACGAGCGTGGTGAGTGCGAACCATAGGATCCAGTTGTACATGCACCCGACAACCTGCGCAATCGTCAACTTGCGCTTAGTTGCGGCATCTTCCACGCCGCGGAATGTGCTCAACCGACGAGTATGACGACGGGCGTGGAAGAGAGCCGATGGTGTGATTGTCGCCTTGGAATTCCGCGATGTCCGCGAGACCGGCGGTGCCGTCATAGCGCCCCGACGCCGAGCGTACTGTTGCTCACTGGCGGCGGCTCTGCGAATGCTGCACTGCCTCGTTTCACGTCCCGAGTTGCCATCGCAGGTCAGGTCACGTTGTCTCAATATAGAAGCAACCGTGCACCCTGGGGCGCAGCCACGATGATGACGCTGAGATAACTGACAGGCGCCCTGAACGACGAAAGCAAACTCTATGTTCAACTCACATTCTGATCTATTGGCACGTGCTGTGGCAGGGAGAAAATGGCTGTTCAATCAGTCTTCGTGGCAACAGAGTGGTGGAACGCCGTGATCGCTCACTTGCTTCAGAAAGCTTTGAACGATCTTCTCGTCGAGACGGTAGTAATCATCGACGGACTTGTGGGACTTCACATCGAGATCGACGACAGCGACGACGCAGTCAAACACCATATCACGGAACGCCACAGGGTGTTCGTACTCGCGCAGGTGGTCGAATGGCTCCGCATCTTTGCTGGCGTGGTGATGTGTGCTCTTGCAGGAGTCTGTGTGTGCCTTGCCGTCCGCAGATCGTCGCAGGCACAACAACAGTGAACAGTCCTTCAGTGTTGTGGCCACCTGAAAGCGCTGCATCAGTTGCCGATAGAACTCCTGGAATTCATCCAGGCGTAGCTGCTCCCAAGACTTGACCTCGCGGATAGGGTCGATCTCTTCGCGCAACAACTCGATGGCGTAGTTGAGAAACTCGAGACATCTCTTAAGGCTACCAGCCTGCTCGATGTCTTCATCCAGCGTGTCCGCTTCACGGTCCGCTGAGCGTTGGGCACGAATTTGTTCGACAAGGTCTTTCAATGATCGACTCTTGCCCGGGCTGGATGAAACGGCCTCGACGCGACGCAACAGCTTTTGCAGGTGCCAAATGCCATCCACGTTGATATGATCCAACAGTTGCATCTTTTTCAAGTCTTGAAGGATATCGAGCTTGAGGAGGACTTCTGTCATCAATTCCACGATATCTGGGATGACGTGGTCGTTCGAGTGATCGGTTTCATGTCCGTCGTTGACGGCATCCATCAGTTCATTTTCCGTCCCGATGGATTGGCACGAATGGCGGAAGCCCATGCGCTTGCGTCGGCAGTAAGAGTAGTGCGATTGGGAAGCACCCTTTGGTAGAGCATCTGTGGACAATCCGGTGATTACGTTGACGACTTCGTCTTTGTTCGAGCGCACAAACACCTTGAAATTGTTTTGAGGCGTCCGCTGTAGCGCACGCAAAGCCTTCCGAACACGATCGGGATTACGAGAGAATAGATCGAGAGGGCAATACTCGCTGATTTCTTCCACCTTGCCGGTCGCCTTCTTGTAATGCTGATGCATGCAGAAACGGCAAGCGCGCTTCTTGATGTCAGGTATCCACGGTCCGCGAGGCTTGAAGCCGATCTTCGGTTTGATTTCGACGCAAATGTTGCGGAAACAGCAGTCGAAGATATTCCGATGGTTGCTACTCAGCAAGCGACGCAGACGTGGGGGCGACGCTGCAAGTAATCGCACGCCAGGGCCCTCAACAGCTTCTTCATCGTCGTCTTCGCCAATGTCTTGGTCATCGTCTTCCTCCGAAACCACGATCGACAAGGGACGGGCAAGGGTGGTGTTACTGCCATTGCTTGGGTCGCTGGTGATCGTTGTAGTTTCCATCAATCGCTGGTTCAGCCGCAATACCTTTTCCGTCGTCAAGATAAGCTCCAGGGTGTCGTCGCCACTAGCCTCTGCTTCAACTTCAGCTTCGTCGAGCATCGGTTCGTCATCCGTGCCTTGATCTGTTGAATGCAACGTGATATCATCGCTCTCCTTCTCCAGTGGCGCAACTACAGCGGCGTCTGGGTCAGTGAGCACGCCAGCACGAATCGTATCCAGCAGCGGCTGGTCGAAAAAGAGCAGTGGGTTGTTATCTGGCGGCGGCAGCGTCACGTCGGGCAGCACCATGACGCACTGGAGTCCCACATCAATCTGGCTGTGGCGGCGATGCGGCGGCCGAAACTCGAGCCCAACCAACTGCTCATTCAGCTCCATCAGGAACTGCGTCTCCACTTCGATCAGCTCGGCCACCTGCAGGAAACAATTGCGGTGCGCGGGGTCTTTCTTCACGGTTGCAATGCTACCGTTCCCTCCTTCTTCTTCTTCTTCTGCTTCACTGCCCTGTTCGCGGCGCTTTCTTGCATCCGCTTGATCATCGCCATCGTCCTCGTCATCGGCCTTCAACTGCTGCACCAGGTACGGCAGAATGTCCTTGTTCGCGTACTCCAGCACCTGCCGCGGGTGCGGGTAATGCGGCGGATACGCCGGCTTGGGCGTCGGTCGCGCGCAGCCATTGCGCGCCTCGGCCTTGGCCTTGCGTCGCCGCTGGCGCTCGCGTGCGTGCTCCTCCAGCCGCTCGTTCTGCTCGGCAATGTCGCATTTTTTGACGCGCAGCAGCTTGCCACGGAATTCCACGGCGGCCGAGCCACCGCTCTTGGTCGGGCTCCATGGCGCCAGCGTCGTCGTCGGGTGGTGCCGGAACAGCACATTGGCGCCACCCTCGGCCACGTACTTCCAGTCGCGGGCGCTGAGGCCGAGTACGCGGCGCGGCTTGGGGGTCATACCCGCATTTGCGGCGGGTGGGACTCCCTTGGCAGGTGACGGCATCGGCGTGCAGGTGGAGCATGGCTGCGGTTGGCGTTGCTGCTGTTGCTGCTGCTCGCACGCGGCATGGCGAGGCTGCTGGGGCTTGACGAGGAACATGCTGCGTGCGATCGATCACCAGTGGTGATGGCGTCGGCTGCGCCTTTGTCGTGCCCGCCGCCGGCGGTGGAAAACGACGCGGCACAACACCGATCAGAGCACCCGCAGACCATCACTCCGCACTGCGGCAGGGGGTAAATTGGGGGAGGTAGAAGGGATGTGGGTCAAGGACGCCGGGGTCTTAGGGAAGTTTTATGCAGCTGTGAAAAGGTGAGTAATTCAAAACGGAGGGTGAACTATCTATGCAACGGTGTTGTCGATCGGGTACAATTAGTAGGCAATCTTAACGGGGTATCATTTATTGAGGGTTATACGCACGAAATAGCATGAGACAGGTGGTAGCGAGATACCGTAAGCCAACCGGATCAACAGAAGGAGGAAAGGAATGCTCGGGTGGCTCTGTGACAGCGAAAGAGAGGGTGATGAGATCACGTCAGGTATTTTTATTCATTCTCCGACGCTAGCGCTGCGACAATTACAATGGCTGCTAGATGGCGGTGGCCGTGGCGTCGACCAGGTCATGAAGCTGCTTGTGAACGTCCTGCAGTGCTGGGCGGTCATCGACATCGTAGTTCAGGCATTTCTTGATGAGCTGGCGGATTTCTGTGGGGCAGTCCTCATGCAATTCTGGTTGCACGCTTCCTGCGCTCACCATGATAGCAATCCGCGCGTTCGACGGGTTGGGAGGTAGATAGCCCTCCACGCCGTTGACATATGGCGGCTCACACGCATCGAGTTCGCTCATGATGACGCCCAGTGAATAAACGTTGGAGTGCTCGGAGCACTTGCCACCGCGAAGTACTTCAGGAGCGACCCACGCGGTTCCATTGCGTTCGTTCGACATGGTCTCGTTCATGGACAACTCACGGTAGATACCGAAGAGACTCAGCTGCAGCACGTTCTCATGCGAGAACAAAACTGCACTTGATTTTAGATCTTGGTGCACCACAGGTTCGGTCAATGTGTGGAGGTAGATGAGCGCGTCCACGATGTTGAGCGTCAGCGCTGCCTTGCACTTCAGCTCGGTGGACGTCGAGTGGAACCACTGCAGCTGACGGCGGTGGTCGGCTTTGGCCTTGTGCTTGGCAAGCATAGATGGCAAGTCACCGTGAGCCATCCATTCGCATGCGTACGCTAGGTTGGACACGAATTCCCATGTGATGCCAACAAAAGGGACCAGATGTGGGTGCGAAAGCGTGGAGCACACGCGGATCTCGTCCATGAACTCGTTGAGAATTTCGTCGTCGCGTGCATGGCGCGGTAGCACTTGCTTAAGCACCAATTTCTTGTCCTTGTAGTGCACTGTAAACACCTGGCTGTGAGCACCAGCAGAGAGCACCTTATCTTTCTTCCACGCCTTGTGCGGGATTTTCGTCTTCAGTAGCTCTGGATCCTTCCAAACGACGCAGGTACCAGTGAGTGAGCTACGTCGGCGCTCGACCGGCTGTTGACGCCAATTTTCTGGAGACTCACTCGGATCCTTACCCAGCGTCTGCTGAGCAGTGAGTTCAAGCGCACGCCGTCGCCGGCGACGGTGGGTGATTGCAAGTACAAACACGATAGCCACGAGTGCTATCGCGATCGATCCCAACATGATTGGGACGCTGGCTGGGTGCTCTGAGTGAGCACGTTTTGCACTGACGGGTATGTGCGCTGAGCTGCTGGAGGTGTCAGAGACGACGGAACTGTTGGGTGCGTTGATCTTGTCTGGGTCAGTGTTTGGTGCCGGAGTGGCTTCATCGGCCGAAATGTTATCACGGGAGCTTGTTCGATCGCGACTACGGTTGTCATCAGTGACGCAAACCGAGAATGGTCCAATGCTGGTCAGAGTCCAAGCGTCATCGACGCACTTCTTTCTCTTTGCTTGCCCCCAAAGACTTGGATCATCGCACAGAACAATGCCAGCACTGGTGTCATTTGCAGTAGCTTTGAACAGGTATTCCTCGCCTTTCGTGATCACAAACGTGTCAATGGAGTTGTCACGTAGATCACTATCAGCAAACCCAGTTAGTCATCTCTATCCATGCAGTCAGCAATGCTCGGGTTCCTCACAGTTGTTCCATTGTCTTCGGAAAGCGAACGTTCTGAACGCTGTTCAGTCCATTCCCCTGCAACAGCCTGTCGTCCGAAAATATGACTTGATGAGCCGGCCAAGTGTGCACGTCAATGTCGGTACTTACAGAACTCGCAGTTCTTGGGGCAGTAGGGCATCATGGAGAGTTTCGATAGCGTTTTCTCGCACATCGCTGTGTCCGACAAAAAATATGAGGTTATCATATTTGACACCGATACGCATCTGAGGCACTTACAGAACACGTAGATTCGAAGGGAACTTCCCGAGTGTCGTTAAGTTGTTGCCACGTGCGAGTCTAAGTTAGGGAAGTCCGCAATGTCGTGAGAGAAAGCGATGAAACGACGGCGCACGCCAGCAGCAATGTTCTCACAGCGTCACCAGCGTCGATATCGTTGCCATATCATCGAGACTCTTCAGGTTGTTGAAGTCCAGGTTCCTGACACACATATCATTATAGCGACTTCGGCTCTCGCATAATTTCTATGACACTTACAGATGTTGAATGTTTGGAGGCCATGCAAATTCGGTCACGCTCTGTAGCTCGCATCGTTTTATCTTGCTGCCAGTGACACAACAACACAATTACCAGCGCTCAGTCATTCGCAATAACACCAGCTCGGCATGGTTTGCTCACATCGTATCGATGTTGTTGGACACAGAGAAGTCGACCGGAAGCAGTTTGGGATTATCGCTCAGATCTCTATGTGATGGATGATCGTGAGGCACCGGTAAGTCTGCAGAACTGCATATGCATAGACCTACACTTCGGAAGCGAGGGCTGGTAGCGATTCAACCAATTCAATTCCCAGGCTTTGAAGGTTGAGAGCGTGCACTGTTTTTCGTATCGTCAGGAAAGGCGCCCAGGTCACGCACGCACAGCCAATTTCTTACCAGGCCTGCCATCCTTCGCCTTACGAGCGACAGCAACGAGCCGAGTCGTGCAATTGGGGAATGCAACGATCGCCGCGTGCGCATCACGTTCATCTACGCGTACAGTAGTGACATTGGCACAAGGCTCGTTTGGCGTCGGAATTCTGGCTCGGGCGTGGAGTAGCTGTCCGCGGTGTGCTCGGCGCACGCGCAGCATGGCTTGCAGCTGAAGCGCGCCACTTCGTTCGCTCTCTGGAATGCAATGGGCTCGTGCCCGTATTAAGCTTGGCTAACATCGTCCCATATGTGCCCCTCGACCGATTCAGATCAAAATGAGAAACCTCCGGTGGGAAAGAGGAGTGACAAAATGAGAAACCTCCGGTGGAAAAGAGGTTTTAGGTACTTTACACAGGGAATCCGACAATTGAGAGGGAAAAGTGGCTCCATTCTTTATGCAACAAAAACTAGTGCCGGCATTCGAATGATCCCGGCTGATCATGGCTGAGATTAAGATCATGGAGCTGCCGATTGTCCGGTTGGTGGGGCTGAAGTTGGGGCTACAGTAGGTACAGCCGTTGGAGCAGCGGTAGGTGCAGCTGTTGGAGCGGAAGTTGGGGCTGGTGTTGGCGCGTCGGTAGGGGCTGGCGTTGGCGCAGCGGTAGGTGCAGCCGTTGGCGCAGCGGTAGGTGCAGCCGTTGGCGCAGCGGTAGGAGCTGCTGTAGGCGCTGGTGTTGGTGCAGGCGTTGGTGCTGGCGTTGGCGCTGGCGTTGGTGCTGGCGTTGGTGCTGGCGTTGGTGCTGGCGTTGGTGCTGGCGTTGG
>NSDO01000048.1:198512-219270 GCA_002286825.1 Lagenidium giganteum | reverse complement strand
GGCGTCTTCGTTGGGCATGGAGTCGGTGACGGGCATGGCGTCTTCGTTGGACATGGAGTTGTCGGTGACGGGCATGGAGTCGGTGACGGGCCTGGCGTCTTCGTTGGGCATGGAGTCGGCGACGGACATGGCGTCTTTGTTGGGCATGGGGATGTTGGTGGAGGACAAGAGGTTGTCGGTGTCGGGGTAGGAGAAACCTTCGGTGGTGGTGGTGGAGGCGTCGTCGTTGGCGTTGGAGTTGGAGATGGAGATACCTTCGGTGGTGGTGGTGGCGTTGGTGTTGGAGATACTTTCGGTGGTGGTGGTGGAGGCGTCGTCGTTGGCGTTGGTGTTGGATATACCTTCGGTGGTGGTGGTGGAGGCGTCGTCGTTGGCGGGGCTGTTGGAGGTGCCGTAGTCGGTGGCTTTGTCGTTGGAGGCGGTGTTGGCGGTGGCGTGGTCGGTGGAGGTGGGATGTACGGAGGTGGCGACGGCGTGGGCTTCTGGTTGCAAGCGTACAACTCCGACGGTTGCTCAATCTGCTTAAACCACGTTTGCACGACGACTTCATCGAATCCACTGAGGTCTTCTTGTGGGCGCACGTCCACCACAGGTGATCCATCCCCACACTTGACTACGCAGTCTTTGGGAGCCAGCTTGATCCACTTAATGCCACCATACGATGGTGCCTGCGCTTGGCCTTGGCCTTCAGCGCTCACGCCGAAGGCGGTCAACGCCAGCGCGGCGCCCACAGAGATCATAGCAGCTCGTAGCTGCATGATTGATCGATAACTCGGTCACACCAGTTGCTATTGGTGCTGTCAGGTTCGCGATGACTTCAGGAGTGTGATGTAGGGCGCGCGTTTGAAGTGCCCGCTGGGCAGGGAGTGGGCGGCGAGAGCGAGCCAATCAGCCACAACGAAAGATCGCCAGTGCGTCCATGCAAAGAAACCCAATGGCCATGGGGGTTCCAGTCACCCATTGGGAATGCAAGGAATTGAAGCTGTGTTGCCATACTTTACCGAGCACAAATGGCGCGTTTTTTTCTTTCTCGCATGGACTTCTTTGCAGTTGGATTGGTGTTTCCAGGGGTACATTTGGGTTGGGAAGTAAGTGCCCACCTCGGTGCCCAATGGGCACCGAAATATTTGTTTGTGGGTTTGGGTCGAAGGAAAATCGAATAGCGATCCCCGCGTCGCCTTGAGTGGAATCCATTGACAGCGAAGTCGAATGGGTCGACAATGGCAGCAATGCCATTTTACAAGACCTGCTGTTCAGATGTGCATGCGACTTGTGATCAGTCACTGATTTCATGGTGAAATCTGCGTGGCACTGTCAATGCAACAGAATGCATCGCAACGTGAGATTCACTGGGCTTTCGATAATTCCACAACCACACAGCAATGTCGAGGAGCAGCCACGAGATCTCGTGGCTGGATCACGATCAGGCGCGTACAGGGCTGCGCGAAGAATCTAGAATGCGTGAGTGCACATCACTCGCCGCGACGAGCCACTTCAAAATTTGCCCTCCGCTGTTGCTTGCGGCGACCAGCCTGGGCCCTGGTCACCAGGGCCCAGGTCGAAGCGAACGCGCAGACTGGGGAGCTCGGCCACATTGTGGAGATAGTTTCCAGCCTCACGCCTTCTTTGAGGAGTGGAGTTCCGTTGAATAACGGATGCTTAGAACGGCAGTGAGAAATTCCACAGCTATTGCTTTGAGTGGTGCTTGCGCATGATCGCAGCACACTGGTAGCTGTCTAGCTGTATGAATGTGAATTTGTGCTGTTCGGTAACTGGCTTGCGTTGCAGAATTGTCCGAAGAGCAAACATATCGCGATGATCGGTAGTCGTCAGATCCATGTGAATCCATTCCAATCTCGTGCTGACGATTCTCAGTCCAATTGATCGCGCCTCAAGCTCTATGTCGGAGCGGGCGCTTTGATAACATCAAGTCACGCAATTACAATTATATGGCCTTCGGCTTCATGTCGTAGATATTGGTCGACAGCGGCGGGGGCGCCTTCCGCGCCTTTCGTGATGACTCCAACAGACGCTGCTGCTGCTCAGCCCGTACTCGTGAAGTTTCCCGTTGCAGCACTGCCACGCGTTCTGGATCTGCACCAACACACAACGGCATGAGCATTACAAAGAGCTCATTGCTCATCTGGTACAGTACTGACCTCTGGCATCGGCCCAGGATTGCGCGAACTCCTTTCGAGCCGCGTACACGCGGTACTTGCTGCGCGCCAGGTGCAGCAAGAGGCACGCCAGCAGGATATAATATCCATTGTGCTCGATGAACGTCACTCCGAGGGCCCACAGGTCTTGCAATTGCTCAGAGCGTGGCTCGCTGTTGAACTCGGCATTGCGCATTCCCCCGACCATGATCAATTTGTGTCAATCACAACAATATCTAAACACAATAAAATATAGAAATATACTACTCTCACACTTTCGAGAGTACCTGGTCAATTCGATGAACCTGTGTAATCCATTGCAAGGGAGATGGCTGATCCGGACACGAAAGGACGCGGACCTGTGGAAGTCAATGGAAGGTTTCTCTGCTGGCGCAGGGTCGCGTGCTGCACCAGCAGGGACAGCGGAGCCGGTGGAACACGGAAGGAACGACTAAGAGGAAGAAAGCGAACGCAGGGCGAGCTCGCGTACGTGCGAAGCGATCGAAGCACATCCAGAGCAGACGCGAGTCAAGCAGACCCACAGGAAGGTCCCAAAGCAGCCGCAGGAGGTAGTGCAATCGCAGGAAGTCACGACGACGCGCAGACAGCCAGAGGAGATGTCGCTCGGCGTGCTGCTGGCCGTCATCACGCTCACGACCATGACCATTGCACTTCTTGGCGTGGCACGTGCGCGCAAGGACCGTCGGGGGCTCAAGAGCTACCAGGATCCACCGCTGACGCGGCAGGCGCTCGAGGCCAAGCGCAAAACGGAACCTAAAACGGTCGCAGTCATAGCCGGAATCGAGGAAATAGCTCTTGCGTGCGATCAGGAGCATGCGAATATGAGCACGCACGACAGTGTTAAAGCTGTGGCGGCGGCCGGGGAGCAACATAGCTGGCTGCAGGCAAGCCTGGCGATCACTTTGCAATTCCTACGGTCGGTGCTTAACGGGCTTTATCAAATGACGGGGGCGCCATTGCTGCTGAGCTCGACTGCAGACAACGCGGTGAACGTGGCCACCGACAGCAAGAACGCGAAGCATGCGTACGATGATCTCCCGGTGCTCGAGCGTGTTGGTGATGAAGATGGCGAAGCATATCTGAACGACGAAGAAGAAGAATACTTCGATGACGACAGCTTCGACGATGACAGCTTCCTTGACGACGACAGCGACGAGTTTGAGTTCACAAGCGATGAGGAGTACGAAGAAGCCGAGTACGATGATGAGATCGATATCATCGACCTGCCGGAGACGGAGGAAGCAGAAGCCAACCAGCCCGCGACTGCGCTTGCCATTGGCTTGTGCGGCCTCGACTTCTACCGGATCGTCGCCAAGGTAGCCGCCCAAAACGTGCAGTTCGTCCTCAACCGAGCGATGGAGCAAACGGAGAAGACCATGGAAAAGAAGAGAATAGAGGCATCGATCCAGGCCATCCAGTCGAGCTACCCAGACTTCACGTGCCTTTCCACCCCAGAACCTGCAATGCCCGTCCGACGCCGCTCCACTGTAAAAGGCCCAAAACTTGCCATCTCATTGGAAGACTGCGAAAGCGCGATCGACAGCGACGACATGCTGCCTCGTGCATCGCCAGTGTTGCGGTCAGTTGTGTCCCCATCGGCAGCGAGTGCTAGCGCCTTCATGGAGACACAAGCAGCGTAGAAAATGAACTCCTTTCCTTGGTCTGATAAAACTGTAATAACCCCCACGCACGCCATGGATGACCCTCGATGTGCGGTGTTACCCTCGTTTGGGTGGGTGCGGATAGGTGTATTTGAGGGGTCCTGTAATCAGGCGCATGGGGTACAGCGGTCGTCCTGTGCGCCGTTTGGCGGGAGGGAATGCGGAAAAATGGCGGGAAGCAATGCCGTCGCGAAGGACACGGCCGAGTCGGGTGTAGCGACTCAGGCCGAGTCAACCCCAGCGCTGCCGGTGGTGGTGACGCTGCCAATTGAATACCAATGCCCGCTGTGCTTTGATGTGCTCCGCCAGCCAGTCAAGCTCCCGTGCTGTCTACGGCACCTCTGGTGAGTGTGTATCCTCGTGTCTCTCGCCAATGCGTCAATGTCGGTCCCCTGATGTTGTTGCTGCCTTTGTGTGTCTTCAGTTTGACGTGCTTCGAACGCGCGCTGGAGCTCACAAGCGTCAACTGCGGGTTCTGCCGCAAGCGCATTGTTGGACTTGCTCGCAAGAAGCAGACGCGCGTGGACGAAGTGCTCTGGGCGCTCATCCAGTCGCGGTGTCCGGCCGTGTCCGAGGCTGACCAGGAGCTGCAGATTGAGTTCGAGGACGCCGCGGCTTCGCAGGCGTCCATTGCTGAGAAGGAAGTGGCGTGGGCAAGCACAAATGCGAGTGCGGCTGCGACTGCGATGTACCAACCTGGAGAGCTGCGTGCGTTTTACGAGGACAAAGTCGCAGCGCTGCGATCGGAACGCGCCGATGCGGAGGCACAGGCTTTAGAACAGACGATGAAGTTCCTGTTGACGGATCCCGAGTATCTCGCGTCGATCCATAAAGGCAGCAAAGCCGCTCCAGGAGTGGCTGTGGATCACATCGAGGTCGTCCCAGCTACATCCTCGCCCTTGCCGGCTTTGACAGTCAACACCAGTGTTCCACTGCGGCGGCTGCCCCACAGCGACCGAGATGGACGATCATCCTCCAAAGGCAAGAAGAAGGCTGGCTCCGCGACAGGCTCGCAACAACGGCTGGACGCATTCCTGGCGCCAAGAACTGTGGTCGCGACCTCCGCAGATGTGGTCGTGGCTTCTCCACGACGCTCGCCACGGTTTAAACACAGAGAGCCAATCGCAGCAGCAACCCAGCCATCATCCGTTCCAGTGGTTGCAGCGGCGGTCCCGCAAGATGCTGGGTCGCCCGTTGAGCGCTCAGCTCGCAACCAGACCAACAGTCGGAAACACGTTGTGCGCAGTTCCTCGCACAGTCCCAAGCGGCGCAAGGCGCTGTTCCAGCTCACATTGCTCGAAACACAGACATCGACGCCGACGACGAGCAATCAGCAACGACGGCAGCAAGTGCAATCGTCCAGCCCAACGCGCACGAACAAAACCCTCGTCCGTGTGCGCACAGTCAAGTCTTTGACGAGCAGCACCGCGAAAGCTCATGCAGCAGCTTCCAAGCGTGCTGCCACAACACCAGCTAGCCGACGACCGTGGAAATGCCCCCATTGCACGTTCGAAAACACGTGCTTTGACAGTCGGTGCAGTATGTGTCTTGCGGTGCCTAGTGCATCTTAAGTTAAAGGTCCTCAGACAAAAAGAATTTGTGCTCTGCTTTGTGTAGAACAACATGTGTCCATGGTTAGGAAGTTCGTCGAGCGAATCTAAAGAGTTTATGAGCCACGTAGACGACCGTGAGGGCCGTGAGCGTGGAAGGTGTGATCGCATCATTGAGCCACTGCAATATCGTCGTGCGCGTGCGGTCAGAATGGATAGGACGTGGTAGAACATTGAGATGGACGCGTGCGTACCTGCATTGCCTGATGGTGAATGTGCTCGTGAGGAATCACTCGACTGGACCACTGGAAGACGCCCTGATTGACCTCTATAACGCTGTTACACCGTGAGAGCAACGACATCAATGACGGTCAGTGCCAGTACCATTGTGGGAACCAACACTTCAGGAACCAACCCGTAGTTGTGACCGAAGAACACACGATCAAAGTGGACGCGGGCAACGCTGGAGGAAGAGATCCACGACTGCAGCCACGTCATGATGAGCCACAGTCGGGTGATCAACAGGTAAAACGGCACCAGTTTGACGTCTTGGACAGCCGTTGACTTGCGCGTTGTGCCACTTGTGATGAGTTGGTCAATGCATTGTGTCGACGATGGAGCCCGACAAACTGAGGAATGACCAAGCATGTGGACGTCCCCTCCAACCAGCAAGCGGACGGCCGGTAGGAATAGGTCGAGGAGGTCGCGTTGGCCGGGCTGCTGAGCTGTCAAGCCCGGATACGTCTCCTTCTCGACCAAGTACGTGATGTCGGCTGTCAGCTCCGAGTGAAAGAAGAGCGGTACGCCCGTTAGCACAACAATTGAACTGTTGGGTTGTTGCTGCCACGTCGTGAGGCTGGTTGCGAGGGATTCTCGTTGTTTGGGGCCAATTAGCAGTGATTGAAGCTCTGAATTGGCTGCGGAAAAGAAACTGCGGTCGAACCGCACGTCCAAGAGAAATAACTTGAGCTCTGCGATGTCCACTGCGTGATACAGGGGGAAGTGCGCCACGATTTCGTGCAGCGGCGCCGTTAAAAAATCGATTTGTTGCCACGGCACGTCGCTCTGAAGTTGGAACTGGTACTCGTACACGGTCTGCAAACCAGCTCTGTACAGCAGCGCCAACGCCGCCAAGTCGTTCGATCTCTCATCGTCAGTAGCGGGCGCTGCGTACAGCACCCGTTGCACGCGCTCGTAGTTGAAATTGTTGATCACTTCGTGGTCGTCCGGGATCATCCAGTGGGCCCCACGGCGCAACACTCGCTGCATCACGGGTCGACCGAAAGTCTGTCGGTAGATCGCGCGATACTGCGCGACGATCACATTGTAGCGAGAGCGCAGCACCACTGGATCAGCCCTCTCTTGTTGATTTAGTTGCCCAGGGGTGACTTGGGCTGAGCCAGAGTCTGCGTAGATCTGGTCACCCAAGTGCGCCATCCCAAAGTACGTGTCCGCGTGGACGTCCTGGTCGCGTGCAATGCGCAACCAGAGCGTGTCATCGTTGTCGTCAATGGACCGATCGCATGAGACCACAAGCACGCGCGTGTCGCTGCTCGCTGGTGATACCGGCGCTGAACGGAACCGCACGACGTCGCCGTGACCGCCACCATCGTCGTCGGTGACATCACCATTGAGACTAAAGGCAACGACGTACACGCGGTCAGGCGCCAGGTGGTCCAGTGCGACCACAAATGGCCGTTGGTCGTCTTGATTGTCGTCGTCGGTGGGAGGCACGGGCACGGTCAGTTGCTGCTCGACGTGGAAGACTAGTGGCTCAGTTCGACCGGTGCTGCCGCGTACACGCACGAGGAGCGCACGTGTGTCTGGTGGCAGCCGATCCACGAGGATTCGCGCCGTCGAGGTGGTCACTTGCCCCACAATCAGCAGCAACTCGGATGCCTCTACAGCCAAGGCAAGCGTGGCGACAAGGCACCAAAAAGCCATCGCCATCAGCGCGTGAGCATCCATTTCGGAGATTTTGTTGCACTGGGATGATGTGATGAATGAACAAACAATAATTGCAAGCCGATGGAATACATATTTGATTGTACGATGACAATCTGGGAATATTAACAATCTACTCAACTGACAAAGAGGGCAGGTGATGCGGAGACACCCGCGCCTTATCTATAACTACCGTTGTTGCCACGACCGTGGAAGCGACCTGCCCGACCAGCGCCATTGTTCCGACTGCGCTCTAACGGCAGCGAATGCGAATGGAAGAAGCGGCGTCCACCGCGTCCGTGGCCTTGTCCGTGATGATGCGGAGCCCCACCATGGTACGGCGGCTTGTCCCCTTGCCGCCAGGGCGGTCGACCAAACCCAAACTTGCCAAAGCCGCCACTGCTGTGCGGTGAAGCCGCTGGGTGTGGATGTGCTGCGCCTGGTGGCATCGGCGGCTTCTTGTCGTCAGCGCTGATGCCTTGAGGCAGTGGCTTGGTCAACCGCGGATCACCCACATCCCAGTTTGTCCGCCGCTTCCGTCGTCGCTCCAGTCGCTGCAACTCGTCTTGTGTGAGATCTTCAGGCAACATGCGTTCGCGGCTTCTCTTGTTGGCTGTTCGTGGTGGTGATGTCGATGTTTCCGGCACCACCACAGCCTGCGCGTCAGCTGTCACGTTGGGTCGGGGGCATGGACTCGTCGGGGCTGTCGTGATGGCAGCTGGACGTGTGTTCTCCATGATGATCTCGCTCGAGTGCTCCTTTACAGCTGGCGGCGCTGGTGCAGCTGTCGGCAGCACGAGCGCCTTTGCACCGCTGTGGGCACCCACGCTGCTGGCATCGCCTTTGACAATGGGGGACGTGGCATCGGCGGCTGGGTCAACAATTTCCTTGGCCTTGATGCATGGGCTGATGGATACTGGTGCGAGGTTGTTGTCGTTCAGCGTCGGTGACAAATGTGAGAGTTCCGTGCTGGCAACACTGCTCACTCGAAGCGTGTCTGCGATCGTGGCTGACGGAGTGACGGACACAGTTGACGCAGTAGTCACAGGCACTGGCATCACCGGCGCTGACATCGATCGGAGCAACGTCTTGGTGACCTGCGTTTCTTCTGAGTGTGGCTGCTCCTTCACTTCGGCTGGCAAGGTCGTCTTAATCTGACCTGGTTCAACCGGCACGGTTGCTGCTGCTTTCGGTTGGGCCGAGTCCACCTCCATGTCGTCACCAACCTGTTCATCAACCTGCTGTGGCTGGGCTGGAGCGGCAACGACGACGTCCGTGATGTTGCTAGTGTTGATTACCACATCCATGTTGGTCTGTGGTTGCGCAACTGAGTTAGCTCCTTCCGGCACGCGACTATTTGGTGTTGCCTCCTCCGACTGCTTTGCATTCGCCAACTCCACAGTCTTAGTCGCAGGCAGTGTCGATCGCTGTCGCTCCTCACCTCCGACAACCGCGTCTGATGGTCGGGCCGCCGCGACCGGAGATTGTGGTCGCTCACTGCTAGACGAATCCGTTGCTGTTTGATCTTGCTGCGCTGGCGCATCCAGTAGCTCCACCTGCATCTGCGCGTTCCAAGCCTGAATCCATCGCTTCTTGGGTGGCAACACGCGCGCCGTCGTAGTGCGCGCGCGCACGACCGTGGTGTCGGTGACCCCAATAGCCTTCGCGTCTCGCTTCGCCCTGCGACTGCTGCTTTTCACTTTTCCCTGGCCAGCCACGGTTTCCTTCTGCCGCCCGCGTAGCTTCTTGGCTTTCACCTTTGGCTTGGCCACTGTGCTGAGTGCGGCGGCCGAGGCCGCCGTCACCGCCACGTTGTTGCTGCTGCTACTGCTGTTCTCGTCGTTCTCGACCACGACAGCCGCATGCGGCTGTTGATGTCCCTGCAATGGCGCATTGGCGGCACCACTGCCACTGCCATTGCTGTCACCATCTGCGTCGCCGTCGGCGCGACCGGGCTTGAGCTGCTCCATGCGCTCAATGCTGGCGATGATCTGCGCCATCTTGCGCTCCTCGCGACTCATGACCGCGGGCGTGCGTCGCCCCCCTCCGTGCTGTGCTGTCGCGCCTGTCCTTCCAGGCTCTGCCGTCTCGTTGGCGCTGCTGCTGCCGTCGTTGTCGATGGTGGTCGCGTTGATGGCGGAGCCCACTTCCTTCGCTTCCAGGGCCAGGACCGGACGCGGAGACTGCGGCAGCTCGCTTGCCGCTGCGCGGGCGGCGCACGCGGGCAACACAGGGGTCAGGGTCAGGCAAAGGGTATTGCCCCAAAGACACACCCCGACCCAAAAAACCTTCGGGGTCACCCTACTTCCACCTTGCAGGACGGACGCCATGACGAGAAAAACCTCAGCGCGCGAGGGTTGTCATGGTCTCGGGTTCGGGTTACTCGGTCAGCTGAACCCGCACCCGCGTGCGAACGACGACCAAAACTGGGGTACGCACATCATCGTGCACGTTGGGTGATTATTGAGGAATGAATTGGTACATAGAATATATTTATTGCCATTTGGTTCAGAATACGCAGGTTTGGCTCGTTCAGGTTATGAAGGGAGGTGCTGGAGATGGCGCAGAGGCAACGAGAACGTGTCGGGCACCGCCGATGGCAAGTGCGCTGTCGCTGTGGATACGGATGTGGATGGTGGCAGCCACGACCACGAAAAGCGCTGGCTGAACACGCTGGCGCGCAGCGGAGACGGCGCTGAGGCAAAGCAGCATTTCGCGGGGAACGCAGCGCATGCTCCAGCCAGCCTCGGCGACTCGGCGGATTCCATCGCTTCGTCCTCCTGCTTGGTGGTGTTGGTGCCCTCTGTGCATTGTAGTTGCTGCAGCAATGGGGACAAGTATGACGTGGTGTCAATGGAAGGCATCAGAAGCAACCAGTGGTCGAGGGCATTTCCCAGCAGCGCGGATGATGGCGCACACGAAGCAACCAGTCGGCCAATGCAGCCCCATTGCTGGTTCGTGCGATTGCGTACCACAGCTTCCACCTCCTGAAGCTCGAGTATTCGCTGCAAGCACTCGCTACTGCCCTGCGCAATTGAGAAAGCCATCGACAACAGTCATTAGTGACAGTATTCGCAGCATCTGTGAGTGCGTTGGCTCTCACTTCGAGGTGCCACGCGGTCTGGAAGTCTTCGATGACACGTTTTCGACATTGACGTTGGAGATGGTCCGCTAGGGCCTGGACATGCTTCGACCGCATGACGCTGAGACTACCTAGCGAGTAGATGTTGGCATTCTGCTTCACGCGAAGCAGCCCTGCGATGGTCTGCTCGAGCAGGTCGTGTAGCGTGTCGAGTTGTCGTTCCCGTCTGGCGATGCACTGCGCCAGCGTGAAGCTGCGCTCCTGGACGCACTCCATGGTGAACGGCCCCACCACTTCCTTCTGGTAGCTGCGCCATGATGTATTTTTGCTTCAAAGTTACACGGCGTGAGGCGGTGTGGTTGCACACTGCAACCACTGGAACGACGCAGCAAGGCACCGATTGAACGGGGCTTTGTATGATACGTTGCATACTTGCCAATTGTACAACTAAACTACGGATCGCAGATAGTTAAAATGGTCTTCTTATCTGCTTTATGGGGTTTGCTGCTGCATGGAAGCCAGCTCTTCCTGCAGCACGAGGACGTACTTGGCCATCTCATCACGAGATGAGCACGACTGCATCAGCATACTGCGCAGCATTTGCTTGGCGTTCGCGACAGTAGGGTCGTTCTCGTCATTCGATGATTGCTCGTGTTGATGCTGTTGCATTCGCGGTTGCTCGTGCGATTGCTGTCGCTCTTGCTCTTGCTGTCGCTGTTGCTCTTGCTGTTCCTGCTGCACGTGATATTGCAGCTGGTGGTGCACTTGAGGATGCCGCAGCTCGAATTGTTGGCGATATTGCGGCTGTTCAAACGTCTGGCGTTGCTCTTGCTGTTGCCGCGTTTCTTCCTGATGATGGAACTGCTGATGCTGGTGCTGGTGCTGATGCTGATGTTGTGGCGCGTACGATTGGTAGGACGGCGCGTCCACGACCGGGACACGACGCGCCGTCACAGGGGCTGAGCGATATCGCGGATAATCGTTCAGCTCTCGCGCCTGGATCACAGGACGCACGGTTGAGGAGGTCGCTGGTAGCACAATGGCTTTGTTCGGAGGCGACACCCGTGCCTCACGGACTTCTGCGAAGCGTGGCGCAGCTGTCGATGGTGCGTGCACTGTTGATGTCTCATTACCTGGAGAATCTGGTCGCTGGGGACTGGGGCCAAACGGCGAGGTTGTCTTTGGTTGCGTCGTCGGCTGCTGGTTAGGTGTGAGCGGCTGTTCTGGTTCGGATGGAGCCGTGCGCAATCCAACACGCTTGCTGCCACCGGCGCGTATATGCACCAGCACGTAGTCACCGCGTTCTCCATTGCCGGCAGGATCCGCCAGCATCACGGCGTGCATGCGGAACACTTTCTTCTTCGCGCTCACGTCTGTCGCGCGGCTGTAGCACGTGGCCGTGATGTAGCGCACCAACGGCTGCTTCTTGGGCAAGCCCGTGACAAAGCTCATCTTGCGCCACTCGAAGTCTTTGCTGCTTTCCTTCTTGCCCTTCAAACTCTTCTTGTTGAGCGCATCGGCGCCGTCAGGAGAAGCCTTCTTCTTGCGCGGAAAGCCAAACGAGCCCTTGCCTAGCAGACGCTGGCACTTGAGGAAGTACATGCACGACACAGGCTCAGAGTAGATGAACTCGGGATGCAGCGGCACGCCGCGTGGATCCAATCCGAGGTCGTAGATTGGGATCTTGCCGTTGGCCATGTTGCCGAAGATGCTATGGTACTGGGTCGCAGACGGCCACGGCGTCTTGTCCTCCAGCTCGTCGTCCCCGGCATACGATGCTGTCTCACTTGCGACGGTGGACATAGCGCCTGCTTCGCTGGGCACTGGCACAGCGTACACGCGGGGCAGGTCGTGCAGCCCGATGTAGCTGCCTTCTTCGTCGATCCTCTGCTTGTTCACGGCCTGCATCGGAGCCTGCTCAACAGTCGCGTACGCTGCTGGATGCGACGACCCCGCGCTGGTGGTCACGGCCGTGCACACGGACGCCGTTTCCTGTGGTCGCCCACGCTTCTGACAGGCGTTCAGCAGCTCCGACATACCTGGCAGTGCCATATTACGCGGCGCCGCGACTTCCACGGGCTGTTGTTGTTGTTGTTGTTGTTGCTGCTGCTGCATTGGCACGTGCGGCGCTGCGACTGGATGCATTGGGTGCAGCACCTTGGGTCCCACGTGCTTCGGCGGATGCGTCCGCGCCATGGTCATCGCTGGCTTGGTACCAGCCAGCCGCGCAAACGACATGAGTTGGCGCGTCTCGTTTCCACTGGACGATGGCGAGCGCGGGCGCTTGCGACGCAGCAGCGCATGGTCGTTCGCGGCTTCTGCCGTGATCACCACCGGGTGGTTGCTACTGGTGGGAAAATGGAACGCCGGTGGCGGCGACTGCTGCTGCTGGAGGTGGTGATGATGATGGTGCTGCTGCTGATTGTGCTGTGGCTGATGCAGCGTTGGCGCAGCCATGGCCACGGACATCGGCATGGACATCGGCAGCGACGACGGCGCCGACGTCGAAGTCGCTCTCATGTCTGGACGGGAAGAGTCCAAATGGTGGTGGGGACGCGTCACCCGCACCAGCTCCACAGAGCAGACGGTGCAAGCGGCAGACGGGGAAAGGCATCCCGCAACCCTGTACCACTCGCGGGGGACAAGTCCCTACCCCTTGACCGCCCCCGTGCACACCCGCACTTCCAATTGTTGGGGTGACAACCACACCACCACACAGCAAGTGAGTGCTTCCGAGCCAGATGTGAGCGGACGCCAACCCGCAGGTCCGCTGCATACAGTTATCAAGTCAGCCGAACGATTCCGCACACAAGCAAGCTTTCCGTGTTGCAGCGACTCACTGGAGTGCCAAAGCGCAGAAAGGGGAGCACCTGGCCACATCCCTAGCCCTGAGTACAAGAGGTGGAGATGCGTGTTTCAGCCTGCGCGAAGAAGTGACCAATCACAGCGCGCGATGGGAACCCGCGTGTTTGCGTTCGACAACGTGGAAGCACTCGCAAAATGCATACCCCGTGATTCCCTGCAGATCTTGACTCAACCCATTCGACGGTGCAGAGTTGCTCGAGGCCAGCCAGCCAGCTCGCCAGCCAGGCACACGTCGGCAGTGGCACCTGCTCTCCTCTCTCCTCCTCCCAGCTCCAGCTGTGGCAACGCTCAATAATTCGCATGGAAGATCTGAGGTATCGACGCCATGGCTCGACATCACACACCTTGTGATCCACAAGAAGGCGAAGGATGGTTGTTTGGGACTCGGTTCCCTCTGTCGCCACCTGTCGCAGTGAGAACACGCTGGGGCCAAGTGCGGCCGCGGGACCTCTGAAACTTCATGTCGCCTGCTGTGCGAGTCAGTTGCGCATTTCCGTGTTCTCCGGCCAACCAACACTCGAACTCCCGTGTTGAAAACCGCTTGTTTGAAACAGATGCAGCGCGCCCAAGATTCGACCAATCGCAGGAGAGCAGTCTTGCTCGTCGGCCATTGGATTGGGCCCACTGACTGAACAACCTGCCAGCTGTTGACGAATGTCCAATGGAAATTCAGGTAATTACCGCATGCACTTCCTTCCACCTCGTGCCTTGATGGTTGGGGGCCATCTGATGGAGTCACTCCATCAGTACTTTGGTTTGCATGAGAGACCAAGTGCTTGGTTCGTCCCACAACCTGGCAACGCATTGCGTCACTGCATCGCAATCTTCTCACGCCCGGACTTGAGCGTCCAGTCGTTCTCGGACTCAGCAGTGCGATTTCGTTTCGTTCAAGTGTGCGCAGCCTGGGATTTGACCTGAACTGCCGGGGACAGAACGAGCGCGCCATGTGCATGGACGGCCGGAGGCGCTCGCGACCACATCAACCATTGCAGCAAGCCTCACGAGCGGAGCGTTGACGCACCTAAACCAGAGACGCGACAATCTCTTGCGATTGGTGTGCATGCTCCTGTGATGTTGCTCTCGCTGTTTGTTGCTTTGTGGGTCACTGTGTCTGTCAGCCTGTGATGACCTAGTTGCCATCCAGCGGGCGCAAACGCCTGTGATCTCGTGATCCCGTGCATGCATGCACGCGTGCACTTGCTGGATTCCCTGGAAGCAATCCGCCCGCCCTCGAATTGGCCGCAGACACAGCCAGCGCAAACTGGCTGCGTTACCCAGCAACTCTCCCGTTCATGGCACATCGCAGAAAGATCAGCGCCGACAACCTTGCGCGCGTGTTGGTTGTCCTCGAGTTGTGTGGCTCGTGTTGCACCGGTGTTGGCGATGCCTGGCAATGGGTGGTACTGTCGGCGCGGCAGCGATCTGCCACGCAGCGATGATCTGTCCATGCCGAGAGCAACACGGCCACGAGCCAGCTGCACCTGCCATCCTCAACCGAGACACGCATCCAGCTCCGCATCAACTGCTTCATCATCATTACGCCACCGCTCACAACCATCATCACCACGACCATCGACGACCATCGGTACAGTACTGCCACATCTACTACCCCAGTCTCTACTCGTCTTTACCTTAATCACTCATCATCTAGACCCAGTAGCACGTATTGGGCAAGCGGTTCCTGCTCGATACCAGGCGCCGCAGCTCCTGGACGACGGCGCTGGCGCTCGGTCGTGTGGCTGGGTCTGCGTGTGTGCACCGATCGACAAGCTGACGGATCTCAAGTGGGCAGTCCATGCTGGGACGAGGTCGCACCACGCCAAGCGCCACCGCACGAGTGATCTCGGCGTTCGACGGTCTCTCTGGCAACTGATTCATCACGCCACGTTCGTATGGCCGAGCTCCCGTGTCTAGCTCCGTCAGGAGCACGCCGAACGAGTACACGTCCGCGCAAGTCAGGTATGGCTCAGCGCGACAAACCTCTGGAGCAGTCCAGCCAGCACCGTCGTGCTCGCTAGCCGACAGCAGGAAATCGAGCGTCAGTGGGCGGTGGATGTCGGTGTTGTTGAGCTTCGCGGTGAGGTCGGCACCTAGCAGCACACTGCGAGCTCGCAGGCGACCGTGCAACTCGGGCTGAGCGAACTCGTGAAGGTAAGCGACGGCCTCGATCACGTCCAGAGCGATCTGTGCCTTGGTGCGAGGAAGCGAGGCCGAAGCGAACCACTGGAACGATTCGTCTTGCTCGCCGCTCTGCACGTGACCACGGAGCAACGACTCGAGATCGCCATTGGGCATGTACTCGGTCACGACGGCCAAGTCCGAGAGCGTCGAGTAGGCAAAGCCAGCGAATTGGACGACCTTGGGGTGCGCCAGTTCGGCGCAGACATGGACGGCAACAAAGAGATCGACAATGCGAGCCTCGCTCGCCCAGTGCGTCGGCGCCAGTTGCTTGATGCAGAACAGTGTCGATTGTTCGTGATCGCGCAAGTGCGCAGTGTAGACGTGGAAGAAGCTTCCTTTGGCCACTCGCTCTTGGGTGCTCACATGGTCGACGGGAATGCGCCAGTGCTTGAGCATCTCTAGTTCATGGATCTCGCAACTATTGGGCTGCGACCTTGGGCCATTGCTGCTCTTCAGCGACTGGAGCGACGAGTTGGGCGAGAAAAAGACGGTCTCGGACAATGGTTCAGGCACGTGATGCGATGGCGCAGCCGGTGACAGCATTTCGGGTGGCGACATGCATGCATCGACCAAGTAGTTGTGCAGCTCACCGCGTTGTTCACGGCGACTGCGGACCACGCGGCGGATGAACACAATGGCGACGAGAATAAGGAACGCGCCGATGACAGCGTTGGCAACGATCAATGTCAGCGGAGACGAATTGGACGTGGTCTTGCTCTTCGATGGATGTGCAGGCTCAGGAGACTCCGTCACAGGAGCCGTCGAAACGACTGCGAGGCTAGCAGAGCCGCCACCGATGCCAGGCATATTCCGTGTTGGGACAAAAGCTGCAGGGAACTGCTTCTGAAGGAAGCGGTTATCCGAGATCACACAGAAAGCGGCGTTGCCGATCATCTCGAGTCGTGCGCTTGTGTCTGCGCACGTGGACTGGGCAAAGTTGGCTGAAATCGTGGCTCGCTGCAACGTTCCGACGTCGCTTTCGCGGATCTCGAACAATGTGATCGGGTTGGCAGCGATGTTCAGAGTCTGAAGCTTTGGGGGAATCTGTACGAGCTCAATACGGTGGATCGAGTTGAAGGAAAGGTCCCTGACGATAGAAGCATTTTCAGATTAGACCATGGTTGCAAGCAAAACCCAGTGCTGCTGTCGACGTACAAATGAGTGATGGAGGGAGGGAGAGTCGTGTTGTAGATGTCATTGATGAAGTTGTTCGCGACAAAAAGGGACTCGACTCCGACTGGGACAACAGGCAGCGCCTTCAATCGATTCTGCGAAACATTGATATATCGGGACGCATTCGGTAGAGCCGATCGATCAAGTCGTTCCAAACGATTGCCACTTAGGTCCCTGGAGCGTTTGAGAGAAGATACACAACGTGTCAGATAAAGCCACCGTGATGTAGCACCTAGTGCACGTACAAAAGTTCGACTTTCGGTGGAAACGTCACGTTGCGAAGATGCGTGAGATCGCAGTGACTAAGAACTCTGTATTGTCATAACGCACGTGAGCAACGAGATCGCCGTCGAGCAGGTCGGTGTTGGGACTTACATCTGACGCATTGACTTGCTACTTCTGGAGAAGTTTGCCGTCTGCAAAGGATTGCCGCTCAAGTTCCTGCACATAATTCAAGAGTTCTGTCACGAATTGAACTTCGGTGCACATTTCATGGTGGCAAAAAAAAATATCCAGTGCTTACAGGCTGCTGACGGGAAACTCCGAGTCACGTAGTGCACAACATGCTGATCTTGGCCCAACAAATACTCCTCGCCATCTGCATATTGAAGTCGATCCAGTGAGTCCCGCCCCGCACCCCCTCAGAAAGTCGCCCATCATTTGCTCGCCTCGTACCGGCACCAGTGCGGTGAGGAATCAACGTGGCCTGGCAGTTCGGCTGCACCAACCACGCGCCATGGTCGTCCGTCTTTTCCTGTAGTGTCGGTGCGTCCGGGCACGTCGACCACGTGCCGACCAACGCTGGCTGCTCGCTCGCAAAAGCCAACAACACTGGAGCTGCAGGTCGCTCATCAAAGTCGCTCTGTCGTGCGCGGCGCATTCGTGCTCCGATCAGTACTGGCAGTGCGTGCCAGTGTTCCTCGCGAGGATTGACAGCAGAAGGTGACCCCTGCTGGCTCGCACCAACGAGAGAGCTGGTTTCAGATTGCCATCAAGGAAAAGCATGCGCCTCAGCCCACAAACCAACCCGCGAGTGCTGACGCCGCGCTCCTTGCCGTGACGCTGGCTGCTTGCGCTGGCCACAACATTGATGCTGATGCGCGCTGTCGCAGACCATTACGTGCCTGCCTTTCTCGCGTCGTTTCGTGCATCAGCCAATCACAAGCACACACCCATCGGCTCCCCACCAATCACAGACCGCGAGGGCGGGTTCCGCCACGGCAGCTGGTCACTCCCGATGGCGCCGGCTGGGGAAGACGATCGCCACATGTGGGGCTGCAGCGCCCGACGCGAACGCAGAACCATCGAGACAATGGGCGCTAACGCCTGTGTTCAATGACAAGTAAACACTTGGGGACACTTGGAGAGAGCACGAACGGAAGATCGAAGGATGCGCCAGCGGACGCGGAGTGAGCACAGTGGATCTTATCTCAACGACAAGGATGGACGCTACAATTTTCCCAGGCACGACAGCGCAGTGGCATGTTCGAGGCGGTGGTGACGAGCGATGAGTGCGCTCCATTCCTCCGTTTCGGACGCGCCACTTGGTGCTGCCGTTGATGCGTTGGCTTCGAGGTGATGAGCTTGGCTACGTCGCAGCGGAGGAGTCTGCGATGGCCGCCACGTAGGGTCAACGAGAATGAACTGGTGGTGGTGAGCTGTGAGGCTGGAAGAGGATGCACCAGTAGCAAGCCAATAGAGACAGAATGCACTCACTGCCTGTCGCACGATATCACCCTGTTGCACATTGCATGGAGGTTGGACCGACTAGCGAGCATGCTTGACTTCAACCGCCCGTGGAATTGGTGACGGAAACTTGGGGATCCCACGTGCTGTAGTCGAATTAGAATGTAAAGTCCATGCCTTGGTGCGCGGTCGTGAGATTGACGACAAGGAGGGCACCAGCGATGAGCTTGCCTTGGAATGACGCCCAGTAGGTCTCAAGTACATACGCAAGTTGATAGAGAGCCGAAATTCCGTACTTCCGTTTGATGAAGAAGGACACAGCCACGAGGGACAGCGCCTCAAGCACAAGGTAGATGGTCGCATTCTGCAGAGTACCACGTTCGTTTCTACTATAGATCAAATAAACCAGCACCATGTTATACTTCGCTCCAGGCAAATGACGACAGACCAGGACGAAGAGCGTGTAGAACAGTGGCATCACGGTCTCGATGTACTCGATGAACACGAACACTTCACACGAGAACAAGAGCGCCAGAGATTGCTCAAGGATGCGGGCTTGGTCGCGACGTGCTATGGCGACGTTGTCGATCACCACCTGGTGGTTGCTGCTGGTAGGTCCATTCTCGGATTCTGTCCGAACCGTGGGTGCCCGTGTTGTCGGCTCTGGAGCCTCGTAGACAACGCTCGACACCCGGTGCGATTGAGTAGACAGGCGACATAGGTTGAGCACTCGCTTGAGGCCATAGCGTCGCGGGAGGCACGTAAACTGATTGAACGTTCGTCAGAGATGCGACGGGGACCTGGAACGCGGTCGTCACCAAGTCAGGCGGAGCGAGAAACGTTGGCGTTGTTTCGACAGGCTGCAGCGATGCCTTGACAATCTGCACTGCTGTTGGGACTGTCTGGAGTCCGTCCACCACGAACTCGTGATGTGCGTACGTGTGGAGCTCGATGGTCACTTGAACGATGTCAATGATCATGATGATGAACGCGATCTCAACTGATCGGACAAACTGGATGCACATGGACATCTGTTGTCAGATCAAGCTGTCTGCCGCAGCGCCACAACAACCTGCGGAGAATGAGCTTCGTCAATGGGGCAAGCAGCGTGAGTACAACCTGAACCGCCAAAGGTGCCTTCGTGAAGACGATCGAGAGGAGGATGACAAAGAAGAAGAATAGCAGATGTTGCCCACAAAACAGAGGCCAGTGACGGCGCACACGCGCGCACATCAACGTCCATAATGAGCGCTCCGACAAGCAGTAGTAAAGCGTCACCCAGCACGACCACGTCGACGCCACCCAAAGATCACGGAACGGCAGCGGAACGCGCCAAGGGCGTGCTACCAGCGTCCACCACGACTCGATTGAAATGGCGCTCAGAAATGCACACAGGGCAGCGCGTCGATGTGATTGTGTCTTCGTGCTAATTCCCAGCGCTCTGCGCGCCACAACGGAGAAGCTGAGTGTCATCACACACGCTGACAGAATTGATCGGAGGAACGTTGGTCCATTGTGCGCCGCACTGGCCAATGGCGGTTGCAGCGGGATTGCCATGACCACGACCACGGCCAGGAACGCAGACAACGGAGACACCAGGATCCAAAAGGCGACACGCCATGCACTGGCGTGCTGCTGGGAGTGGTGGAATGCGTCGAGCTTCTAAACACGGTAGCGCCCAAGGAACATCTGTACGCGCGCATGCCCCAGCGCTGCCATACCGTGATTAGCGGGCGACGAGGTGCCATCGATACTCGGCCACTGCGGGAAAGCGGACCGACAGCAATGGTCGTCCGATGCATCGGCACCACAGAGCTACGCGGTTGAGACCAGCCGCAACGCATGTGTGATGGTTGGTTGGCACGTCGTGGCTGCCAAAGACGCAGTGCCCAAAGGCGCATCGACGACTTGAGATAAATGTGGAGTTCAGAGGTCTGCATCCATCTTATTTTTATATTCGCACCCACGAAGCTTTCTACTGCCAGATGAACGCATTAGAATACTTCATGGAGATACCAGTGCCGACGATCACCATTGACTCAGATTGTTGGCATTGAGCTCAGCCATCACTGGCGACGGAAAACTGATCATCGCGAGCGCCAAACGGTAGGCAACATAGGGCTTTCATCGTGGTAGCCATCGAGGATCATCGCAACTTGACTGTCGTTAAACCAACGTGAATTGGGAAAGCACGAGTTCGCGCGCGATAACACGATAACACAGATGACACATACATTTGGAGACAACTACAACTGTTGTTGGTCTCGACTGCCTTCCTTCATTCACCACTCCTTAGGCGTTGTAAGTGGCGATATGGATGCCATCTTCGATGACCCACGGATGCGTCATCTGCACGCGGTGCAGCTGCGTCTGGAACTTTGGGTGCTTGTCCACGAAGTCGAGGTAGTCTGGCGCGCCAGGGAACAACACGTTGTCGGC
>NSDO01000048.1:178943-193627 GCA_002286825.1 Lagenidium giganteum | reverse complement strand
TATCGTTGGCGAACTGGTCGATGGCGGCGATGACGGAGGCGGCATTGCCTGGTTGGGCGTGCTGGCGGACGTATTCGAGGCATCGTGGCGCGCTGGTGGCAATCATAAGCATACCGGGATAATCGAGATGGTGAGCTCGAGTGGTGGTGGTGTGATCACAGTGCCACATCTGCGCGTACCTCTTGAAGACGTCGTTCATGTTGACACTTTTAAGCGCGCGCGCGATGTTGGCTGGCGACGCAGTTACGACTGAGTTGGAGCTCATGATGGCAAGGAGATCGCTAGAACCAAGTGTGCGCCGTCGATATAAAAGAAAATGTGTGCCCTCCCTCAGAGACAGCAGTGTTGACACAGGTGGCGACGGATGAATCTTGAGACGCGCATGCGGCACTTGATACTCGTGGGCACGTGCGTCCGATGCGTTGACGAGGACTCGACGCAGCTCTGCGAGCAATCAATGAACAACTGCTGCATCCCCAATGAACATTGAGACGAAGCCCAGCTGGTGCTGTGAGAGGGAGACACCTGTGGCATTTGATATTTTGGAGATTGCTAACTGCAGTCCATACAAGTGTCAGGCGTTGCATGCCTGCAGAAATGAATAATGGAATGAAGGTCGTGCCGATCAGAGTGATGGTGGAGATGATATTGATGCGACTCTAGCTTGCGCTGCGACCTTTGCCAGCAACGTGACATGAAGCAAACCACAGCGCTTGCTGGATCGCAGCTGTGGCGATTGGCGCTGCACGGCTCCGATGGAATGCGTCGTCGTGTCATGATTCGCCTTGGGATGACGCCATGATGGCAGCAACGTCGAAGCGGAAGGTCACGTCGCAACCGTAATGGATGGTCATTGCGTTCAACATGATCATGAGGAAGCCGATGAGCTTGCCGTGGAAACTCTGGCCGTACTTGCGCACCGTGAACGCCTGCAAACGCAGTCCCGAGACCTTGTACCAGAGCTGCAGCCAGACCAACAGCAGCACCAACGACAGCCCTTCGAGACCAATGTAGATGGCCAGTTGACCAAGCACTCGATGCAGCTCGTCCTTGCTTACTCGCAAGAGCATGTAGTTGTACTTGGCATTGGGCATGCACCACAGAACGGCGAGGAGGATGGCGTAGATGATTGGGATGACGACTTCCATGAATTCGATAAACAATAGCACTTCGCATGCCTGAAGAATGCCGATGAAAAGGCAAACTAGGCGTCCACCGCGAGGCACATCATTGACACTACGAATTGGAGCGGGAAGTAGACGCGACAGTCGTCCCATCGCTGCTTGAGAGAGGGGGGGGGGKCGAAAGAACTTGTGGTGGCAAACAACACACACCACAAGCCATGGGCACGATGCAAATGCCTCTTTGAATGGCACTGGATAGCGCCACGCGACAGACACAATGCATTCGTTCGTACCTGCCCACGAGCAATGAGACTTCGGTGACTTTTGCCATGAAGAGGGCGATGCGTTTGGATCGATATATGCTGCGGAAACAACGGCAAGATCGATGACAATTGTCACGAGGGCATGCGACACAATCGAGTGGAAGGTGGCCATGATATTCGCGCCTGGGCCGTCGCGTGGGTCACTGAGCGGGATGAGCTCGACGAATACCACAGAGAGGACGACTGGGATGGTGGTCGACCCGAGCCACAGCAGCATGTGCCACCATGGATGCGACTTCTCAAAGCGCACAAACTCCTGGGATTTGGTAACTGAGCGGCGTGTGCTTGCATGGCGGCGGCGGCGAGACGAGCGTCGATGGGGACTGACTCTTAATGGTTCATCAGGCTGTTCCGGCAGTGCGGAGAAGCCTGCAGAAACACCTGCCAAGGGGATGACAATGTCTTGGCTTGCGGCGTGCTGACAGAGCGAGTCGGAGCTCTGCGGCTCCTGCACCAATCGCATTGGTGCCACTGGGAGGGTCGATCACGCTTGGAGGTTCGGCCATCGTGTTTCGACTTAACGTATCCGACGGCTTCCCTTGCTCTGCCGTCCGCCGCTCCGCTCGCAATTGCGTGGTCACAGAGTTAAGCAACGACCACTTGGCCACAGCTTGTGGCCGCTGTTGCCCACAGCAGAAGCATCCGCGCAGCCGATTGGAATGAGGACAGAGTGATCAAAATATGTGGACTCTCGAACGTCGTTGTGTTATTTTGATCACTCCGTCCTCAGGATAGGTACTGC
This sequence comes from Lagenidium giganteum, assembly GCA_002286825.1. Taxonomy (NCBI): domain Eukaryota; phylum Oomycota; class Peronosporomycetes; order Pythiales; family Pythiaceae; genus Lagenidium; species Lagenidium giganteum. The sequence goes on along the minus strand of NSDO01000048.1, from coordinate 191,438 downwards.
AATTGACGGCAACGCCATCGCCGCCCATCGCGGCGTGTCAGTGATGCTAGATCCTACCGGTGGTGTGCAGCCCAAGATCCGCAACCCGCGCAGACGATCGCATGCAGGGGTTGTTGCATCCAGCATCCACCCAATATTCTTCTCCATGACAAGCAAATCCGCTAGTGTTACCGACGCTACAGCTGCCGCATTGCAAGCGTAGGCCAAGTTGGGCTCGACCACAGGGAGTCGGCCAAGCTGCTGGAGCAGAAGCTGCAGTTGTTGTTCGCGTCCGAGGTGATCGCGTTTGTTGAGTATGTCGAGGTCGCGCTGCCGATTGTCAACGGGATTTACACGGCCGTGCTGTCGCAACTGTCGTACGCTGCTTACAGCACTGCATTCATTGGGACTCCCAGTGAGCAAATGTCACTGTCCACGGCGGTGTATCCTTGCTTCGACGCTCTCATGGTCGTCCTCGTCGAGCGCAAATACTGTCTCAACGCGCTGTACCAGCTCAGCTTCGTGCTGGAAGCGTACTGACCGAGGATCCAGGGCAAGTTCATGGGCAGTCTCGTGCTCATTTTCAACCTCAGCACAGTGCACCATGGCAAGTAGTGCTCGAATACCGGCACCATCCATCTCGAAAGCGTTGAACCACTGACACTCCTTTCTTTCAGGCCTTGCCTTGTCCCTGCAGTTCAACTGGGAGCGCATGCTCAACGGCACGGCCTGGTCCGTCGAACCATTCGTTGTATTCGCGCCGGCATCGACGCAATCGATCAGCGCAATCGTGCCCACGAGTCCATCGAGTGGCCGTTGAGGTGCACGCCACCACCATTCCGCTACCAACACACACACACACACCAATAGTTTCGAATGATTATTAATTATTAGAGGTAGTGCAGGCTCCAGTTGCATACAGCGGCGTCGTGAAACGGCCTTTCGCATCAATTATTGGAGGCCAGTGGTCAGCTCGTCATCGAGATGGGCGTGCGCACGCGAGCACAGGCGCAATGGCGACGTGGAGAAGCCTTGGCAGCGAAGGTGCTGCTGCAATGGGTGTGGATGGCATTCCTCTATTTGCCCCCCAGAAATCGCCACCCCAGCATCCACCATGAGCTTCACGCAAGGCCTCGCGCAACTCGCCATGAACGTCGGCGGCAAGATCCTCGGCATTGACAAGAAGATGAAGAACAGGTGCGACGTGAATGGATGCAATTCTGTACGCGCGCAACGCTCACGTAAAGTACGGGTACGATGCAGCGCACGAGCGTGTTTGGAATACGTTCGCGCCCATGCCGAGGCTGGCAACCCAGCGTCGGTTGTGGAAACGATCGATAAGTTCGCGACCGAGAACATGATGATGAACGTTGGCAGCATCAAGGGCGCCATTGTGGATCAAGAGATCCGCACGCGCAAGCCCGAGGTTATGGGTGAGCTCGGTGGCTACAGCGGCTACAGTGCGGTGCGCTTCGCGAGCGTGCAACGCGAGGTGGTTGGCAGTGACTCGCACTATTATTCTTGCGAGTTCTCGCCCGAGTACGCTGAAATCGTCCGTGAGGTACGCACATGCTGGGCTTGAATGCCTCTCTTCTCGTTTTGTGTTCTGACATGAGCTTCTGCTGGCATTGTAGATGGTTGCCTTCGCCGGTCTTGCCAATCAAGTGACGGTCATCGTCGGTGCGTTCTCTGATCAATTCAACAACTTCGCGGACAAGCACGTTGACGTAGGTTGAATCTGCATTCGCCGAGGGCATCCACCACGCCCATGGATGCTCACAAACTGTCTTTGGTGCAGATCTTTTTCATTGACCACGACAAGAAGCTGTACCTGTCGGACACGCAGCTCATGCTGGACAACGGCCTGCTCCACGACGGCGCAGCGTTGATCGCCGACAACGTGCTGTTCCCAGGCGCGCCCGAGTACCGCGAGTTCCTCGACAAGAATCCTCAGTTCACCACGTCGCTCCACGAAGTGACGCTTCCGCATCCCTTCACGATCCAGGACGCCGTGCACGTCGCCACGTTCCACTCGTGAGGAAGAGGCAATAAATATATTTGTTCCATCATTGTTGTGATCCAGAACCGCTAGGGATGCATGTGATGCCACTCAGGCCACCATCAACCGCGACACAAAACGTTCCACGCAGGGTACGCGTGCCTGACGATACCAGATACATGCGCACGCCGCCCGGCCTCATCTTGGGAAGATGTGATTGCGTTGGCACGCGCCTCCACCGCATTCAATGCCACCGTTGGTTCTCCCACGCAGGCACAACCCATATCGGATCAAATCTCGGAGGTCGTCGACATGAACAGCCGGCGACGCCAACTGCGAGGCAATGTCAGTCTTGAACGTGCAGCGCCGACCACAGAGCAGCACCAGCCACCTCCAGCGCCATGAGCAGCACCGCCGCGCCTGTGATTGATTTCCTCAATGCTGAACGCGTTCAGCGGTGAGTGTCAGTCGTTGTCGTGCATGCGTTTGGCAGTATGGGTCTGATGATGGTGATGACGATGATGCTGCTGCTATGTAGAGCCCGCGACTGCGTGCGCTTCGTGCAAGAGCACGCTGAGCGCGGCAATGCTGCGTCCGTCGTGGCGGCCATGGACAAGTACGAGGCAGAGAACCACATGATGACGGTGGGCGACCTGAAGGGCCCATTGATCGACAACGAGATCCGCACGCGCCAGCCCAAGGTAATGGTCGAGCTGGGCGGCTACTGCGGCTACAGCGCTGTGCGCTTTGCAGCGCTCCAGCAAGAGGTCGTTGGTGCCGACGCGCACTTCTACTCGGTCGAGTACGAGCAGCTTTACGCCGACATGATGCGTGAGGTAAGACGTGCCAACGCGAGGAGCTACAAACGTCCATGCTGTTCGGAGGCTTGACCGCGATAAGCGTCTGTGTCACCCATTGGGCAACAACCAGGTCATTGCGTTTGCGGGCTTGAGCAACCACATCACGGTCATCGTGGGTGCGTTTGCCGACCACTTCCAGTTGTTCAAGGACAAGAACGTCGATGTATGAATCTGTTTAATGGTGTCCCTGGATGTGAAACTCACATGCGGAATGTGGCGCAGATTTTCTTCATCGACCACGACAAGACAGTCTATCTGTCGGACGCCCAGCTCATGATCAAGCACGGTTTGCTGCGCGAAGGCACAACGCTCATCGCCGACAACATCTTCCGCCCTGGTGCCCCCGAGTACTTGGCCTACATGCAGCAGCATCCGCAATTCCAGTCGACACTGCACAAAGTGAACCTTGGCGACGTCGAAGACGCTGTGCTCATCTCGACGTTCCACCAGTAACTTCGCGCCAATCCTCAATTGCCAGGAGCCCGCCCGTCCAGTAACTTTTTCCGCGCAACCGTAACTTCATTTCCCATCATGAACTAATGCAAATGATTGCTAATCGCTTCCCTTCTTCTTCCTCTTCTATTCAACAAAATGCGCTTTCATGATCATTCGCCATTTGCCGGGAAACACACGGAACACCGCAGGAGGATCGCGCTACCAGTAAGCTGTTGACGTCGCGAAACAAATCGAATTCGGGTCCCGTGGTTCCATCGTTTGAGCGTGCGATTGATCGCGCAAGAACACATCAGACATGTCCGAATGGCTCAGTTTCCGACTTCTGCCGAAGATCATCGCGGAAGCAGAATGCTATATCTGATGCCAACGAAGCCTGCGTGAAGCGCCCACGCTGACTGGGCCTCGCTGTGGTTCTGGCGAGAACAAGACGCCGCCCTCAATATAGCAGGTCACTTTCGAGACGTCAAGGCCGTCGTCGTCGGCGTGGCTGTGATTGACTTCGATCCACACCGAATCATGCGCCGCCTTGTCGCGGTTGCTCCCAGGCGCACTGTTGTCGTCAACGCCGTGCAGTGCGGCCATCATATCGGGCCCTCGCCCGTCGAGCGTATCAGCCGCTCAGTGCGAGCCAAGCTCGAGGCTCAGCAGCATTACTTTGACCATCACCTGCCGTTTTCGTGGCGTCGCTGCCTGTTCGCCGTCGTATCGTACGCGTTGCTGCTGACAGATGCAGCTCGATCCGGCCTTGGCATCCAGGAGTTTCGCGCTAAGTATGCTATGCTCGCGCCCAGCGAGCTGCAGTTCTATGGTCCATTCAACTACCTGGTGCACAATAGCACCGACGATGTCAGTGTGTGGGCGCACAAGTTCGATACGTCGTCCATTGTCTGGCGCGCGTTCGCTCAATTCTTCAACCTCGACGTCTTTCCAAGCTGCTTGCTGTACCGAGGCGAGTGCGTCGGCACCGTGATCGGCCGAGACGTCGCATTCGCGATTGGCGACGGAATGGCCAACGCAACAGCCCAACGTCAAAGACACCGACATGGTCCAGTTGTTGTCACGCTTCGCACCGAGAACACGTACCGCGATCGCTTCCACCACTATCTTCTCCCATCACTCTTCAAAGGCCCCATCGTGCGCACGCACCAAGCCACTCACTTTCCCTCCACCATGACGCGTGCAATTGACTTCCACATCTGCGGTCGCCATGGTGGTGGTGTCGACATCCCACTTTCCTGCAGAGAACTCTGGACAAACTACCACCGCTCATGTGCAGCCACTGATACTGCATGTCGAGCTGTTGGTGTCGTATGGAACCACGTCATCGTTCGACTGCGCCAGACTCAAAACAGATTTCCAGGTCATGCCGTCGATCTTACCATCCTCGAAGGGCGTGACGATATGCAAGTGTGTCGCGGTGGTCTGAGCTTTCTCTCACGCGCGCAGGTGGACATCTCGACAATCATCCGCGCCCGTAAATGCACTGATGCCAACGATTGTGAGACCGTGTTCGTGGAAGACTACCGTTACGAGACTATTGTGGTGGCTTCGGATCTCGAGAATTGGTTTGGTGTCGTTGCATTACTACGTACGCTTGGGCAAGCATACTGCTACGCACGAGTCCTGTTGCTCATGTGGAGCTGCTACATGGTGCGCGCGGCCGAAGACGCGGACGACCGCACATCATCGTGCTGGGCGAGAGTCCGCCGAGGTTTGTTCCTCTTCGTTCGAGTTCCGAGCCAAGCTGTGGTGTACGGCAGCTCAATCCCCATATTTTGCTACGCGCTTGCCCATTGCATCGACGCACCAAATACATACCAGATCCTCGAGCATCGCTTTTCGACGCAGCTCGGTCTGTTCAAGCTGAATCTGCCGGAGTTTGTGCGCTTTGCCGCCATCCAGATGCGCAGTATCTGGCTGCTAGCAGCTGCAGCCCACCTCGGTGTGTGGTTCTCAACGTCGTATTACTGGGCTCCGACCAACGGCCTCCCTGGCATTCCAGAGTACTTGATCGCCAAGATCTCGAGCGCGACGATCGCGTCGCAGCTGCGGACGTTGAGCTTCCGCAATGTCAACATCGAGTCGATCCACGAGCTATCAGTCTCACACCGCACGGCCACGAGTATCAAGCAATTCACTAGTGGACCATTAAGTGGCAACAAGCTGCTCGAGGGTGTGCTCATTGATCTCAAGTTCGTGCTGTGCGAATACTTGGTGCTCTTATCTGTGTTGCTCATCTGGTGTGTCATTCCACGTTTCCTCCGAGGTCTGCTAAACAGAGCAACGCAATCTGACGAGTCGCCGCCGGCGCTGTCAATGGGACGGACGCCTATTCCCTTCAGTGGTGGAGCACTGTGGCCGACAGCTGCGATGTGTATTCTTTGGCGTGGCCATGTCTTCCACACGTGCGAGCCCGCGAAGTCTCGCTCACATTCATCCAAGCACCGATCCCTGGAATCCACCCACCAAGTTACTACAATCACACCCGATGATCTTATTCGGTCACGCCTGGCGCCAAGACCGTCTACCACGTTGATCACTCGATTTCGGCGTAGTACTCGCAGGCTATTTCTCAGGCGGCATAGCAGCTCATCTCAATTGTCGCCGTCGCAGCAGGAGACGTTGATGCAGTGGCCAACGGGAGCAACCAGTGACGAGACCGTGTGCTTCCTTCAGTACCATCTCGAACGCGTGTATGGGCGCCCGCCAGACATCGATGCCGTCGTCGCATTTATCAACTTGGTCCACTCCAGCGACCCTTGCGTGTGGCTCCGGCTTCGGCTACATGGTTCCCACCGATTGGTTTATTGTCACTGCCCAACGGGTGGCAACGCGGTCGTTCTGTTACCGGAGGAGATCGTGCAGCAGTGGTTTGTGCTGGACGAGCAGGAGCTGTTGATGTCCGTTGACGCGGCTCAGTTGCCGTGGGCTCACCTGATGCAATGCGGGTAGAGAGAAAGCGAGCCCATGGACTTGATTGTTCGAAGTCGTTTGATGACAAGGATCGCATCAACTAAGGCAGGTGCCTGCAAAGGATGCATCTGCATGGCACGAGCAATCGATGGCTGGATCTCTAGCGGGTGAGCCCCGTTCCGTTTTGCTCGGAGACACTCATCACTTCCCAATCTTTCCGGGCGTATCCATCTGGAGCACTTCGGCTGTCTTGGCCCACGATGTGTGTCTGGGCCAGATGTCAACGGCACCACCCTCTTCGGCACCTGGTCAGTGTGTGCCACCGCAACATCATAAGCCAGATAACACACGAGGACGCGGGTGCCTTCTTTCTGGTCGAATCCGAGGTTCGTTGGCGTTGGAGCGATTGAGCATTCATCCCCAATGAAAAACCTCTTTCGTGCAGCTGCCGCTCAGGACACAGCTGAACGCCCTGATCAGGTCGGCAGGGTCTTGAGGTGGTTTGATAGAGCGTGGTCAGGTGCATCACGCCTGTGCAACGCTCGGAGAAGAAGTGAGAACGTCAGCTCGCATTAGCAAAGTCGTCAACCATTCTCTCATTCGCCATCCAGCGAGCAATCAGGCTTCCAAGCAGTCGCCACCACGATGTTTGAGCGACCTAATGGCTCGTTCATGAGTGACCTGAGCGTCCCCGTGTTGTCAGCGGGGCATGGAGCCAAAGATACGCCGATGCAACCGGAGCTGGAGGAACTGGGAGATCAACCGTCCGTGCTCAAGACCTACACACCAGGAGGTATCGACATCTTCCTGCTTGGCCTGGCCATTGTGCTCAGTGGCCAGTACGTCAACTGGAACATCGGCCTGTCGGCTGGCCTGACTAGCTACGCCATCGCGTGCGTCGTGATGGGAAGTGCCTACGTCATCTTCTGCAGCTGTCTCGCCGAAATCACGGGCGCACTGCCGTTCGCTGGTGGTGCCTACGGTCTCACTCGGTGACTCTTGGCTTCTACATGGGCTTCCTCATCGGCTGCTGCGAGACCCTCGAGTACAGCGTGTGCGTGGCCACCGGTGTCATCTACATGGGTCAAGTGGTGATCGATTGTTTGCCAGCGCTCGACGGATTGCAACCACTCATCTGGGCTGTCTTTTACGCCACAGCATTGGTCTTCCACATCCGCGGCGACCGTTCGTTCTGGGTGCTCAACGCCATCCTCGGTGTGTTGTCGCTGGTGATTCTGCTGCTGTTCTGCTTCGGGTCGTTGCCGCACATCAACTTCCACAAGTATGCACTGGAGGACAAGCTCGCGACGACCAACGGCGGGTTCGTGGACGGCTTCGAAGGCTTCCTCAAGGCGCTACCGCTAGCGGCGTGGTTTCTTCTCGGCATCGAGACGCTCAACCTCGCGAGCGACCAAGTAGAGCGACCAACTGTTGTCATTCCAAAGGCCCAAATGTACAGCGCAATGACGCTGGTGGTGACCGGCGTGCTGGTATTCTTTGCGGCCATCTCGCTGCCACCAGGCCTCTCTGCATTGCCACACGAGTTCATCACGTTCAACCGCGGCTTCATGGCGATGTTCAAGATCTCGAACTCAGCTGCAGCGGTATTTTCGCTCCCAGCATCCTACGCTAGTGCGTTCGTGTACATCTGGTGCTACAGCAAGCTCATCTCGGCCATGGCCATGTCCAAGCTGCTCCCAAGCGTGCTCGGAAAAATGTCACGGTACGACACCCCGTATATCGCTATCTTGGTGGGCTCAATCATCAGCTACATCATGAGCATTGTGATCTACTATGGCGGACTGAACGACTACACGTTCATCACGTGCATGGCGTGCGCCTTCTTGACGTACATCGCGCAGTGTATCAGCTACATCTCGCTGCGGCGTAACTACCAGGACATGGCCAGTAGCTCGTATCGCAGTCCGTTTRGCATCCCTGGGGCCGTGTATGCCATGTGCGTGTGGGTGCTGTCGCTGGTGTCAGTTGCAGGTTTCCAGGGCAACAATGGTGGCGAGATCCTCACGGTTGTTGCGATCGCGGTGCCGTTGACGGTGGTGTACTTCGTTTACGCACGAAAGCGGCAAGTGCTGTCTGCGCAGGAGACGCACATTCTGCTTGTTGCTCGCGATCTCGTGTGATCGATTGGGATCTGAACCATTGGGTAGCTACGCTTATATAGTAGTTCACTCAAATCTGTCTTATTGCTTAATTCGATTGCTCTTGCGCGGGCCGACGTACTCATACTTTTTTTGTGGACTGCCGGCCGGCCAGCTCACGGTGTCCCTGGTACAGAGCGCAACAGCAAATGCTGTTGAGTGATTATGCCTAATTCTCAACTCCATCGACTAAAAAATGTTCTCATCCGCTGATGTTGGGCCTGAACACGCTTCAGCATCTTGGACACGCAGCTCATCATCAGCGCCTTGGGAGAGAGCATCTGAGGACACGCTTGCATCACGTTGGTAGGGAAGTATGCACATGCCACGGTGGCAACGCTTTCGAGCGTGCCCCACCTCCACGGACCTGCGGCCGATAACATCAAAACCGATTACGCCCATCATGTGCTCCTCGTCAACCGAAGCCGCTGGCCCTCGCCACCGGCCCTCCATCACGATGGCGCTTCCAGGCAGCGAAAGCCTATGCAGCGACTTTACAGTCGAGGAAGTACGTCAGGCTGTCCGACGGTGCGCCTGAGGCAAAGCAGCAGGACCTGACGACTTGGGGAATGATGCCTATCGAGCACTCGAAGACGACCTCATCGCTCTGCTACATCCGCTCTTCAATGATTTCCTTCCACGAGTGTGGGATGAATGGTTGGGTCTTGACGGTTAATGGCAGCTGGCAGCCGACCATTAACGTCACAGATGATGAGCAGGAAATGCGTCAGGCGTTGAAGTCCGCTGCTCGGTCAGAATTAACGCGAGCGGGAAAGGGGCCGAGCGGCGCTCACCCCAATTCTCGCGCTCTCCCAAGATCAGCTGAGCGCCTGCTCACTCGACGCCCCTGCAGTTCTCGTTCAGCTCTCTTCCTCCACGTGACTGGAATTTCCTTGCATGGAGCGCAGCCTGCTGCTCTGAATTCCTATGTCAAGCTGCTGCGAAACGCACCCATTTGGCAACTTTCTAGATACACGCAATGGCGGGCACTGCAACGTCGAGCGATCGTTTTGCACGGTGATCCCCTGTCGTGATCTTATTCTCGATGCAAGGGAATCCGATGAATGCCGTCAAATGACGGTCAGCCGGATGCGCGAATGAGAAAGCAGGAGTGAGCTCAATGGCAAAACCTATTGAAGTGCCATCCAACTCAATCAAATATGCAACGACCAGAGTTGATGGTTATGTTCGAACAGATGAAAGCACCGGATGGGGTTTTGCACGCAGATGGCAGAGACTTGGACAAGGTGTGCGAGCTTGGCCAGTTGATACTGTACTCTCAGTCACATGATGCCATCTCTCGGGCCAATCGAATGCACGGAAAATGCGGGCGGGAAGTCCGGGAACCTGATGAGGACCGAGGGAGCGAGGCCGAGGATCAGGCTTGAACATCTGTCGTGTTTGACACACATTCGGAATGCCAGCCTCTAATCTTTCACGCAACTGGCGATCACGCAGACCAGGGCCCCGAGGTTGCCTATTTCTGCCGACGATTTGCACCTTGTCAATCCAATATTCGACTTGAGCTGAACAGCCAGACATTCAACAACCACGCCCAAGATGCTCTACGAAAAAGCAACCGAACCAGTCTTCGCCGATTTGAGCGTACCAGTGCTATCAGCGAACCAATGTTCCCCAAAGGAGTCAGATCTTGATGATATACGAGAGCGGATATCGGTGCTGAAAACTTACTCACCCGGCTATGTCGACATCTTTTTGCTTGGCATCTCCATCGCGATCAGCGGGCAGTACGCGGTCTGAAACCAAGGGATATCAGCAGGTTTGGCGAGCTGCAGTGTGGCGTGTGTCCTTATGGGCAGCGCCTACATCGTCCTCTGTAGCTGTCTCGCCGAGATCACAGGAGCGCTGCCCTTCGCTGGTGGTTCGTACGGCCTCACGCGGTGCACTCTCGGCTTCTACTTGGGATTTCTCATCGGGTGCTGCGAGGCTGTCGAGTACATAGTGTGCGTGGCTCTCGCCGTCATCAGTGCCGGTCAGATTCTGACGGACTTGGTGCCTTCGTTTGACGGTATGCAGCCCCTCATTTGGCTTGGTTTTTACTGCATGGCGGTGGTCGTCCATATCCGTGGTGACCGCATGTTCTGGGTATCAAATGCTGTCCTCGGCGTGGTGTCGTTGCTGATTGTGCTGGTGTTTTGCTTTGGATCGCTCCCAAGCGTCGACTTTGGCAAGTACRCCGTMGACGACACGCTYACTASGGCCAAKAGCGGCTTTGTGGGTGGCTTCGAAGGCTTCATGAAGGCGCTGCCATTACTGACGTGGTGCTTCATCGGCATTGAGACAGTCAACCTTGCAAGCGACCAAGTGGAGCGGCCGACTGCGATCATCCCCAAGGCGCAAATGGCTGGTGTGGTGACGTTGTTCATCACCCTCGTGTTCGTGTTCGTCGTGGCGATCTCACTTCCGCCGGGTCTTTCTGCACTCCCTTCCGAGTTCATGATCTTCAACCGCGGATTCATGCCCATGTTCGGCATCTCAAGCTCAGCAGCRGCGKTTCTGTCGGTGCCATCAACATTCGSMWGTGTCTTCGTCTATATMTGGTGCTACAGCAAGCTCATCTCGGCCATGGCCACGTCTAGGCTGCTTCCACCAGTACTGTCCACCAAGTCTCGCTACGACACTCCGTACGTGGCCATCTTGTTCGGCTCAACCGTCAGCTACCTCATGACCSTYGTCATCTACTACGGCRGACTYGGTGACCACATGTTCATGTCTTGTATGGCGTGCGCATGCTTGACGTACATCGCGCAGTGCATCAGCTACATCTTGCTGCGCCGCAACTACCAGGATATGGCCAACAGCTCGTATCGCAGTCCGTTTGGTATCATTGGTGCGGTGTACGCGATCTGTGTGTGGGTCCTGACGCTGGTTGCGATCGGCGGTTATCAAGGGAATGATGGTTCGGACATCATCACCATCATCGTGATCGCAGTGCTGTTGACGATCTTCTACTTCGCGTATTCTAGGAAGCGGCAGGTCTTGTCTCCACAGGAGAAGCGAGTGCTGCTGGTTGCGCGTGATCTCGTCTGAGCGAGGACAGTGGCCGCGCAATCAGCAATCACGGGCGACCCCAGTTCCACCCGGCGGAAAAGCCGCCCGAGACCAGTCACCCACGAGCGCAGCGCCTCTGGCGCAGACAGCACGGCCAAGACCTTCGCAATTACTTCGCTTCGGCTCCATAACCTACAACCGTAGGCTAGTCACGTTGCTTTAAACCTAGCGTACCCAATACAACAACAGTCTGAGCGAGGTGTAGGCGCATGAGTACATGTACGTGCAAAGTACTCCCTCAGTCCTCACATGGGCCAAGAGGTGATCGATTTTCTTGCCAGCGCTCGATGAAATTCAGTCGCTCCTATTGCTAGCGTTCTATGGCACAGCGTTATGTTCCGCATTCACGGCAACCGCGCTTTCTGGCCACTCAACGGCGTTCTGGGCGTACTGTCACTGGTGATATTGCCATTGTTCTGCTTCGGGCTGTTGCCGCACTTCAACTTGATGATGATGATTGCAGGTGTGGTGGTCTATTGCGTACGCCTTAAAGGTAACACCTGTAGCCTAATTTTTTTTGTTGCCTACACTCGGGTTTGTGCCTGCGCGATAGGAGACGTGAGTGCCGCGCCTCCCACTCGCAGACATCTGTGTCGAGAGATGGGGATGTCGAGCAGAAAGCGATCGCTGGATCAGACGTAGGAGGAGCCCATGTTCATCGCAATGTTGGCGGCTTGGTCAGTCATATTGGACGCGATAACGATCATTCCAGCTGACCACGCGTCGATGATCCGCAAGGCGTTGAGTTTGCTGATACAGCTGCGCAAGATAAGGCGGCGGTGTACGAGCTCTTGAAGTCCGAACACGAGCGCATGGTACCCCGCCTGAAGTTGCCGCACATCAAGGAAGTTTAGGTTGTTGTGCGATGCCGCACATCAACTTCCACAAGTACGCACTAGAGGACAAGCTCGCGACGACCAATGGTGGCTTCGTCGGTATTCTTTGTGGCCATCTCGCTGCCGCCAGGCCTCTCTGCATTGCCACACGAGTTCATCACGTTCAACCGCGGCTTCATGGCGATGTTCAAGATCTCGAACTCAGCTGCAGCGGTATTTTC
>NSDO01000048.1:136635-166558 GCA_002286825.1 Lagenidium giganteum | reverse complement strand
TGCGCATGCTTGACGTACATCGCGCAGTGCATCAGCTACATCTTGCTGCGCCGCAACTACCAGGATATGGCCAACAGCTCGTATCGCAGTCCGTTTGGTATCATTGGTGCGGTGTACGCGATCTGTGTGTGGGTCCTGACGCTGGTTGCGATCGGCGGTTATCAAGGGAATGATGGTTCGGACATCATCACCATCATCGTGATCGCAGTGCTGTTGACGATCTTCTACTTCGCGTATTCTAGGAAGCGGCAGGTCTTGTCTCCACAGGAGAAGCGAGTGCTGCTGGTTGCGCGTGATCTCGTCTGAGCGAGGACAGTGGCCGCGCAATCAGCAATCACGGGCGACCCCAGTTCCACCCGGCGGAAAAGCCGCCCGAGACCAGTCACCCACGAGCGCAGCGCCTCTGGCGCAGACAGCACGGCCAAGACCTTCGCAATTACTTCGCTTCGGCTCCATAACCTACAACCGTAGGCTAGTCACGTTGCTTTAAACCTAGCGTACCCAATACAACAACAGTCTGAGCGAGGTGTAGGCGCATGAGTACATGTACGTGCAAAGTACTCCCTCAGTCCTCACATGGGCCAAGAGGTGATCGATTTTCTTGCCAGCGCTCGATGAAATTCAGTCGCTCCTATTGCTAGCGTTCTATGGCACAGCGTTATGTTCCGCATTCACGGCAACCGCGCTTTCTGGCCACTCAACGGCGTTCTGGGCGTACTGTCACTGGTGATATTGCCATTGTTCTGCTTCGGGCTGTTGCCGCACTTCAACTTGATGATGATGATTGCAGGTGTGGTGGTCTATTGCGTACGCCTTAAAGGTAACACCTGTAGCCTAATTTTTTTTGTTGCCTACACTCGGGTTTGTGCCTGCGCGATAGGAGACGTGAGTGCCGCGCCTCCCACTCGCAGACATCTGTGTCGAGAGATGGGGATGTCGAGCAGAAAGCGATCGCTGGATCAGACGTAGGAGGAGCCCATGTTCATCGCAATGTTGGCGGCTTGGTCAGTCATATTGGACGCGATAACGATCATTCCAGCTGACCACGCGTCGATGATCCGCAAGGCGTTGAGTTTGCTGATACAGCTGCGCAAGATAAGGCGGCGGTGTACGAGCTCTTGAAGTCCGAACACGAGCGCATGGTACCCCGCCTGAAGTTGCCGCACATCAAGGAAGTTTAGGTTGTTGTGCGATGCCGCACATCAACTTCCACAAGTACGCACTAGAGGACAAGCTCGCGACGACCAATGGTGGCTTCGTCGGTATTCTTTGTGGCCATCTCGCTGCCGCCAGGCCTCTCTGCATTGCCACACGAGTTCATCACGTTCAACCGCGGCTTCATGGCGATGTTCAAGATCTCGAACTCAGCTGCAGCGGTATTTTCGCTCCCAGCATCCTACGCTAGTGCGTTCGTGTACATCTGGTGCTACAGCAAGCTCATCTCGGCCATGGCCATGTCCAAGCTGCTCCCAAGCGTGCTCGGAAAAATGTCACGGTACGACACCCCGTATATCGCTATCTTGGTGGGCTCAATCATCAGCTACATCATGAGCATTGTGATCTACTATGGCGGACTGAACGACTACACGTTCATCACGTGCATGGCGTGCGCCTTCTTGACGTACATCGCGCAGTGTATCAGCTACATCTCGCTGCGGCGTAACTACCAGGACATGGCCAGTAGCTCGTATCGCAGTCCGTTTRGCATCCCTGGGGCCGTGTATGCCATGTGCGTGTGGGTGCTGTCGCTGGTGTCAGTTGCAGGTTTCCAGGGCAACAATGGTGGCGAGATCCTCACGGTTGTTGCAATCGTGTACTTTGTGTACGTAAATGATCAGATTAAGGCCCTATCAGTTTATTTAAGGCCCTCGCAAACAATAAAGGATGATGTGGACAATTATTCTTTAATCGTTCTATGTATTGCCCGTCAAAATAGATTGGCGCGCGCGCATCGCACACGCTGAAGCTATCGCTAATGTTGTGCGGCTCGTGCGCGATGAAAAGCGCGCGCATCATGATGTGTGTGAAGCCACTGGAATGGCGCCGTCGACATTGAAGCGGTACCTTCGTCAACACGACAAGGGTGTGCTTGGAAAAATCGAACGTGGCCCAAAGCCCCTGCTGCCTGCTGACGCTGAGGACACACTCAAGGAATGCATTATCGGGATGCAGGCTGATGGGCACCCTGTTGAGCCACAAGATGTGCTTGAGAAGGCCAACGAGATCATGCACGAGCTTCGCCAGCTATCTCTCACCACGGGCTGGTATCAACGTTTCTTCAGCGCCATCGGGATCTGCGCACACGCCGTGCCCAGGCTATCACCAAGGCGCGTAACGACGTTCGATCTGATGACATCGACGCCTATTTCTGCAAAGCTTGAGAAGCTCTACAGTGACCACAACATTGATCCAAGTCGTGTCTTCAACATGGATGAGACGGGCTTCCTGTCGCGGGCGTGGACCAAGCGAGTCGTCGGTGCCAAGAATTCACCAAACGTCTGGGCTCAAGCAGCAACCGCGCACTTCCATCTCACAGTGGTGGCATGCGGCAGCGCGTCGGGTACTTTGCTTGCCCCTGCTTTCATCGTCCAAGGCGCAAGAGTTCGGACCGGGATACTCGATTCCTCCGAAGCAGCCACCATCACGGCCACACCCAGCGGCTTCATGAAAACCCACGCCTTCCTCAATTGGTTGGTATGGTCATGGACGGATGCAGCAGCCACGTCAGTGACGACATCAATGAATCCGCGGCGCGAATGCAGATCATCCTCGTCCAGATTCCAGCCAACGCAACTCATCTGCTGCAGCCGCTTGACGTGGCCGTCTTCGCATCATTCAAGAAGCAAATTCAAGCCGAGGTGCGGAAGTTCCAGCGTGAGGGAGGCTTTCGGTTTACGAAAGAGCAACCTGTGCGCATGGGTGCGGACACCTGGGCACGCTGTAATTGCAACATTGTTCCAGGCTTTAAGGCGTGTGGAATCTTTCCATTGTCGAAGGAAGAGATGGAGAAGCGGTTCAAGACGTTCAAGGAGAATGGTGTTCGCACCGCGGCCACGGCGGCGTGGCTCCAACGTAAAGCACCTATCCAAGCTGAAGTCCTCACGTTGCCGGCGATCACGCCAAAAAAAGAAAAAGAGGAAAACGGTGGATGTTCGCGGTCGGTTTATGTCAATGCAAGAGCTCCATGAAGATGCAGAGAACCCGCGTGGGCGCTCAAACGCCGGCGACACCGTACAAAACACCAGCGTGGCGACTCCTATGGTGGTGCAGCAGGGACAATTTGAGGCAATTGTGTAATGTGAATCAAAACGTTTTTTGCTTTATCGCACTCGGTTCCGTTCCTACCTCAGTGTTAACACTGCTGACTAACTCCCATGCCCTTTACCCATAGTGCCCTAAGCAAACGTCACCCCTACCATCCGCGGACGGGACTGTAGTTCGCCCGCGTGTCAAGCGAGGTCTTACGCAGGTATGTGCGGGTGGGAGCGTACTTTGTAGTACCTAGACTTGATGAGTGACAGCTCAGGAGTGCCCATGGGCTGTGGGGGGAATTGAACCTCAGCCAGCTGCGTGAATTGCACACACAATGACCAGTTGCCCAACTGGTCATCGTCAAGAGTCAGTGCATCTGCGCGGTATTTGTGTCTGCTGGTCACACGTCATGTCACATAACCTTTATCAACTGATATACTGTATTGAGTTGGCTAAGAATCAATTGTAGAAGGTATTTTTGTCGATTACAATTGTCCATAGTGAGGGCAAGTGAAATCCAGGGGCCTTAAACTGATCGAGCGTGCTTTGCTCATCACAAGATTATGCCCCCCCGCCGAGAGAGTCTGTGATTGGGTAAAGAGCTTCATTGGGGTGTGGGAGACCTGGGGGAACCTTCTCGCACCCCATTCGTCCAAATTGGGTCCCAAACGACATGGCTTTGGCCAGAAGACTGAAATGGCCCTTAAACTGATCATTTCCCTTACGCACGGAAGCGGCAAGTGCTGTCTGCGCAGAAAAGGCACATTATGCTTGTTGCTCGCGATCTCGTGTGTGATCGATTGGGATCTCGATCATTGGTTCGTGAGATGGATATTAATAGGCGAGGATATTTGAGACTGCGGACATATGAGACCGCCGTCTGAGCGCCTTAGGTCCGAAACCGAGCTACGTACTGCAAACGGGGCAACGTGCCGTGATTTTGGATACATCATGAGGCAATTTCCGTTGAAATGAGATGTGTAGGCAGCTGCACAGACCAGATAGGAAAATACTTCATCAATCAGCTGATATGATACAGTGCAGGAGATGTAGGAGCCCGTCAATCGACTCCTCCAAACTCCTGGCTGGTGGGTGCTCTCACTAATGGTTTTGACACGCCAGCCCCACCAGCAGAACAAGACCACGTCCTCGCTAGTCCACTTGCTCACCTTCGTTCGGCATCCTCCTCTCGCTCTTTGATAGCACTTGTTTGCCCCAGCTCCTCATGCCCGTTTCCTCGTCGACGGAAATGCAGACTACCGCGCCAAGCGCACTTCGCTCGCGTGCGTCAGCTACCCGTGAATTGAGAGCACAGGTGGAAGCATTAGAAGGCATGGTTGCGACACTTTTGGGTCGTCAACAAGAGCAGCAAGGTGACGTTCAGGACGGTGTCGGCTACGCGCTGCCACGTCGGGAATCCTGGCATGTTGATCGCGTGCCGACAAAAATGCCGAAGTTCCACGGCAAGAGAGGCGAAGAGGTCCGTCAGTGGTTGTTCCCTGTTGCTACTGCGCGCCGCATCAATGGCCACGCCATCCACGAGAACAACCTCATCTTGCCAGAGATTGCCAGTATTGCACTCAACGCTCCCGCCAGCGGATGGTACCAAAAGTGGTCGTTGACGACGCCGGAGGGAGAAGAATTGGAAGCGATTCTGCACAACAGTAACGCAACGATTGTGGTGTCGCAGTCCGGCATTGTAGCGATCGAAGCAAAATCAAGAGTGAATCACAGGGAAGTGATCTCATGCATGTCTATCTACTGCTATGCTACTGACCTATCGTCTGGTGGATGGTTGCGAGCTTGTCTTGGAATGGGTGGTGATGAAGGATGTGTGTCGTGACGTGTCGTTGATGGCTGGTTTGTAGAATGCAATTTCATGTTATACATAATGTCGCAAACAGTATCTACGTGCATTACACTCTCTACCGACAGCACGAAGCTTGTAAGCGTAGAAGCTAGTTGCAATGGCGATGGTTGGGCTTCTTCGATCTGGTCGAAGTCGAGGTCGATGCCGGACTGACGGCGGTGTATCGACGCTCGGATGCTTGGTGTCGGCGAAGTTTTGCGATCAAACGCCTCCAATGGCTAACATGCTTGATGTTCTTTTCGAGTTTCCACGTATTTTTGTGATCCGGTAAGCCGTGCCACTTCACCAAGTACTCGGGCTTGCAGTTGAAGATACGTTTGCGGACTAGAGCTTCAATGATGTGCAACGTTTCGCCAGACTGATCGAAGACAACTGGACTTGACTTTTGAATCACTCTTCCTTCGAAACGATCAGGATTACTGTTGTAAGCTCGGAGTTTGTCAACGTTGAAGTTCTTGGAAAGATGCTTCATATTGCTCGGTAAGTCGAACGTTGCGACGTTGTTGCGGAGTCACGTGATGCGGAATGGACCGAAAAACGCGGAATAAGCTTGCGGAAGCGGACACTAGCATCTGCGGTCGCGTGACTGATGTTTAAATCAGCCGTTGACAGCAAAACCAGATCGTCGACTTTGAAGGATACTTCTCGACGCTTGTGATCGTAGTAGCGTTTCTGACGTTCTTGAGCATCATGCAAGTTCTTGCGTGCGTTCTCAATGATTGTTTCGCTGCGTTTGACAAAGCGAGAAGCATGCTCAACGTTTGACCGACTTCCATCTTCGTTCGATGGCGTGGCTGGATTACGAGGCTGTGTGCCTGCAAAGAACAACTTGGCGATATCCTCGGAAGTTGCGTTGGTGTGCGTTGGAATGTACACCGGTCGCTTCGAGAGTTTGTCGACTACCACCATGATCGCGTCGTACCCATCGGAAACAGGTAAGTGAGTGATGAAGTCTGTAGCGACAACTTCCCAGCACTCACTTGGAACCGGAATGGGGATCATCTTGCGTTGACGTGGACCAGTACATGACTTGTACCTCATGCATGCTTCACAGCTTGAAGGTAATGAGAACGCGGTCTTGATGGCGAACAACACCTTTCCATGAACTGACCCATTACTCTACTGAGCTTCTTGCTGAAGAAAGTCACAGGCATATCTTCGCCGTCGTGCATCTGCGACAAGACACCACCAATGCAGGCATCACTGGCATCTGTCGTGACAATGAACGGTTTCTCAAAATTCGGAAGGTGCAAGACTGGCGCTTGCTGCTGAGCTAATTTGAGTGCGATGAAAGCACATTGTTGATCATCTCCCCAAACCCAGTCCGCGTCATTCTTGACAAGCTAACTGAGCGGCAGGGCGAAGTCGGCAAAGGGATGAATGAACCGGCGATAGTATCCAGCGACACCCAAGAATCTCACCAAGTCTTTAGCATTCTTCGGTTCCGGCCATTCTGCAATCGCGCGTGTTTTGCGAAAATTGACATGGAGCCCTTGATCAGAAATCGTATGACTGAGGAAGTCAACCGAGCTCTGACCAAACGCACACTTGTCAAGTCGCGCGTACAACTTGGTTTTGCGAAGCACTTCAAACACAGCGCGGAGATGTTCGGCGTGCTCCTCTGTGTTCCGAGAGAACACACAGATGTCATCAAGGTAGACGACCACGAACGGAAACTTCATAAACAGTTTGCGCATCAAGCGCGTCCAAGTACCGGGCATACCAGCGAGACCCATAGGAGCAACTGTCCATTGATAAATCTCGTGGTTAGTTCGAAAAGCCGTGTACTGGCGACTTAATGGAGCCATTTGTATCTGATGATACCCACTCGCAAGATCCAACAGCGAGAAAAACTTTGATCCGGCCATGCGGTCGAACTGTTCTTCAATATGCGGTAGTGGGATCTTTGCGACGTCAAAACCGAGTTGATGTGGCGATAGTCAATCACCCATCAAATCGGCATGTTCGGATTGCTGGAATTAAGCCATTCAACCCGTGACGGAAATTTGCCAGTCACTGGATCCTTCTTGGGCACCCCAAAGATTGGACACCCAAGGCGAATCAGACACTTCAATCCATGACTTTCTGAGCGACTCAGCAACAAACTTGTCCAGCGCTTCCTGCTCAACCTTAGAAAGTCGAACCGGAGCTCTGGCACTTGGCTTTGCACCGGGGTTCAAATGGATCTCATGCGCGATGTCTCTTTCCGGTGGTAACACAGCAGGCAGCTCCCCCGGAAACACGTCTTGAAATTCAGCAACAAGTGGCTGCAACTCAGGCGGCACAGACTTTGTCATTACGTAGGGTTTCACACTCAAGTGGTACACTTCAGCATAATTCCCACGCTGGAGTTCGTCGGCAAAGGCGCTTGGTTCGACTGACACAAGTTGATGTTGCTCTAGAGAAGAACATGACTCGAACTGAATGAACTGAATTGTGTTGGTTTTCCAGTCGATCCTCGGATTGAACTGACGTAACCACGGAGTACCAAGGATGACGTCGTGATTATCAGACAGCGGCCATTCAACAAACGCAACGTCATTGAAAGTCTTCCCATTGAACTTGAACATTACTCTTTCTACGCAGCGAGACACCTGAGGCTTCGTTTTCGTTCCATCGAATCGTTCAGCGGAGACCTTGTTCAGAGCAAGTCCTGGACGCACAATGTTGTGGTCGGCACCACTATCGATGAGAATAGTGATGGGCTTGTCGTTCAGCATGCCGTTCACACAAAGAAGATCGCTGTTGTGCCTCGGAGGTGGAGGTTCCTGAATCTTCGCAACACTCATGCGGATTGCCTCAAGAACATCCACGCCTGCAATGACGTGTTGTTTGCACTGAAGCGTCCTGACGATGACGAAGTCCCACGTTGCTGACGCTTCGTGGGACTTCGTCATCGTCAGGACGCTACGTTGCTGACGCTTTCGACATGATGACCAGGCTTTCGACAGTAGAAGAAAAGGTAATGCTTGCGGCAATCCTCTTTCGAGATCATGCGCGCATTGTCGATTTCCATCGGAGTCGGACCATCATGCTGCGGTGGCGTAGGCATAGACGCAGGGTAGGCGGTAGAAACTGGTCCGCGGGGAAACCTGTTGCTTACTGCCATTGTCGTTGTTCTTGTTCTGACGGTGGTTCGACTGTTTGCCATGTCGCAATGAGACAGCATGCGTGCGCGCATACGTCTGCGCAAAAGCAATTGCATCGGTCGTTGTCTGGAACGGTCGTAGCTCCACCGCTTCGCGAATCTCAGTAATTAACCCTTTATAAAAGTGTGTGACCTTGTCCAGGTCGGACATGTCTCGTACTTTCCAAATGATGCGTCGAAACGTATCAACATACTTATCAAGAAAGTTGAACTGATTCTGTCGTAGACGAAACAACTGATCGCGCAAGTCCGTTGGAGTGAACGCCTGAGTGAGCAGTATATCCAGATGTCAAACGGACGGAGTGCTACCATGGTTTGTACTGTACTCACGCAACCATGCGGCAGCCGTGCCAGTCAGACTTGGCAACATCAGCGAATAGCGGCCTTTCTTGCGGAGCGTTGTCGTCGAAAGCTCTTGGACCGGAAGAAGAGCTTTGCACGGAAGAAGAAGTCTGCAACATCTGTTTTGCCGTCGAACTTAGGCATTGCCAGTCCTTCGACACGGAGTTCTCGAGATCGAGTGTCTTCAGCAGGCTGCAGAACAGGCTGGACAATCGGCAAACGCAGTGAGCCCAGCATCTGTTGTTGCATCTGTTGTTGCAACTTCATTTGTTGTTGCATCATATTCCGGGGCTCTTCGAACATGCGCATCATCGTCTCCATTGGCGTCTTCTCAATCTGGGTGTCTTCTGACATCTTGATGGACCTCGATCCGTCGAGCAGATGCGCAGGATGTGAATGAGTGAGCAACAATTTGTTACACACAATGGTAGATTCTCTGAGATGATAGACATGGGCGAACTAGATCAAATTAGCAACTACTGTCTTGGTCTCAAGCCTAGAACGCGCACGACCGTCAAGCTCGAGAATCCCTCGCCGCTAAATTGTGCGATGGACCTTGTGGTGAAATTTGTAAACGCAAGCTTTGAGGATGACGATTTCCAACGCAACCGTCCCGGCCATCGGTTCGAGAAGCCACTGTTCAATAAGAAGAATCGATTCTCTCGCCACGGCTAGGAATTCCTGAAGGAAGGACGGTTCAAGCCAAAACGAAATGATCAAGGAGACAAAGCAAAATGATCGATCGTATGTCCTTACTGCAAGAATCCAGGTCCCATCAAGAGCAAGTGTCGTTTCTTTTAAGCTAAACCAGAGAGTCAGGAAAACACCAGACGTAGACGTCCATGAGCGTGAGATCCCACCTTTCTCTGAGCCTGAGGCGAACGATCTGGATGATCCAGGGCTCAGCGAGCTCATCGGTTTGGTGGATCTGGCCGATGACGCTATGAAAGACGAAGATCCACAAAGCCAAAAGAATTACGGATCTGCGGTGCGCGTTGAAGCTCCAACCCCGCATATCTCGGACGTTAAGCCATCAAGGTTGGAGCCTGAGGGAAAGCCTGAGGGAAAGCCGCTCTTCGGACTCGAAGATCTCGACGTCGGACTCGTCAGATCTGAAGATCTTATCGTCAGAATCGCAGCGGCCGAAGCTTCACCTACATGAGCACCTGGAGCTCACGATCCTGCAGATCCGGTGCTGCGGGCCTTTAACATCAAAATACCTGATCGGTTGGCTGGGAAGCTCAAAGATCCGGCGCTGCGCGAGGCAACCAGTGTGAACGACGCCATCTGCCGGATCTGGAATATGATCACTGTCATCGGATGTGCCCGCCCAGATTTCGAATTCAAAAGTACTGCGCCAGTCGAAGCTTTCAGACCTGATGTTTTCAGGTACGTTGCTGTAATCTGAACAGCTCGGATCAGTTCTAATCCGTCCTGGTTCGATCCATGACGTGTACGATGAGATAAGTTCGGATCTGACAGAGATCGGCTCAGATCTGCGGTGCTCGGGGTGGATCCTCACCAGATCGGATGGGTATTGGTTCAGGTCTGAATTGGGCCGAAGCTGTCCGAGTGCGGTTTGATCAAGTCTTTTGTTCCTGCAAGTGTGTTGGAATGACAAGTTTTGGTGCTTTGATGGGACGTTCAAGACCGTCGACATGATCAGATCTGCCAGTGTGGGGGAGGAGCTGTATCGTTTGAAGGTGTTGGCGTGGGTGTCCGGTGGCTAAGACCTGAGAGAGGATGCGTGCGACGCGAAAACGTGATGGAACAGCAAGATCGTATATATTATGCATTTGACATCGAGAGATGGTTCTCTGGGCTGATATGAAGTGGTTACGAAATCCGGGAAGGCTCAATCATCGGCGTCGAAAGCGACGGCGTCGAGATCTTCATCTGAGGGCTTTTGTGGTGCTGGAGATTGGGATAGATGGCGGCGATTCGGGGGTTAGCAAGTAGTAGATGATAGAGCCAGTAATCTTGCCATGGTTCGAGCTGGCGCTGCTCTGCCAGTCCCCGCAAGATCGTGTTGCTACTGATGTTTGCTCCAGGTGTGTGGCCTACGGCCCACAAGAAGATGGCACGTGGAGGCGGCGGAACACTCGGGTCAAGGAGATAGTCCCATTGATCGGGCGAATTCTTCGTCAAGGCTGACAGCGCGTTGACAAAGGGAGTGAGATCTTGGCCGCGCTTCGAATATCGTTGACGGCGATCTGCATGATTTTGCGCTTGCTCAGGGTCGTTGACGTCGAGCGGCAACCAGTAGGTCCGCTCCAACAGTGTCTGTAATTGGCGGCCTCCATAACCCTGGTTTGCCGCTCGACCAAGATAATTGTTCTCGGGCGCTGACGTCGCCCACAGCATTGGTTGTGGAATGAGGCCTTCATAGGAGCGCCAAGGTTGGAGGGAAAGAATGCGTCGCAATGATCGCGTGCAGACACAGTCTGGCCAATCAGCTAGACCAGTGTCGGTACCAGGAAAGAAGGTTGGTGGTGGCAATAATTTAAAGATCACGTTCTTTGACGGTGCTTTAACACAGTGCCTGTGAGGATCTGCGCGGCTTCCGGGGTATACCATGGATATACACGGTCCGCGCTTTACAGACAGGCACATCATACAAAGAGACATTGCACATCACCCACGCACACACACGCACATTCAGGCACCGGTGGCCATGATGCGGGGCCATTCTGCGTTCCGCATCATGACCGACACGCGCCCAGCTCGCCAAGCGGCTGTCTGCCCCGCCTACGCCTGGCCGTCCGGCCTGTCCGGGCACCGCACACGAAGCCGCCACCGCCTTCCAGTAGAAGATGCGGTCACGCCACCAGCACCGCATGCCGAACCGTAGCCGACCGTACCCCTTCAGCCATCATCGACGTCACCGGGGAGGGGTCCACCGTCATCGACCTAACCCAGGAGGATGACGCCGCTGATGACGCCGCGAATGACGGACCTGTGACGCCGCGAATGACGGACCTGTGTTAGAAACACAGGTTAGTGTGATTTGTTAAGAAGCTGCGGATCTGCAGGTTCCATGCCAGAACTGCGCGAACGGGTGTTGTGACACCTGTGTGGCCAAATTGTTCGCGAGTAGGGGTGACCGCGCCGCTTGCCCATTTTGTCGCGCGCTGATTGGTAGAAATAGGATTTCTAATTGTGGGGCCTGTGGAGATCCTCAGATGACTCCTCGTTTTTGTCGTTCCGATGCGAGCATTCAATTCACGGTCAGTGCGTAGGGGTACCGCTGCTGGATGGTCACAACAAGTGTACCATCTGCCAGGCCGACTTGGCGATGTAATTGCATTAATACATTGCATCTGTGCATTCCCATTGTCGATCGTTTTGATCATTCCTGCTTGTCTCATGTGGTAAGTCACCCCATGCGTGAGTGAGGGATGTGGATCGGCTGTGCCCAAATCTGAATTTGTTGTTAAATACCGGTGCATGGGTGGTGCTGTGAATGCCGCCTATGAAATGGCTTGTTGCCCGAGCCACATCTCACACTTAAATGGCACGTCAGGATGTAATGAGAGGCATGTGTGCGCAAAACGATATGATAATGTAGTTGTGCATGGAACTGACCGACGGGTGCTACGCGTGCCTGTTTGTCTTGCTTGTGTACGCTAAGCTGACCGGTAGTGTTCATCCTTGTGGACACCAAAACCAACGTGCCGCTACGGGAAGGCCAAACTGGAGATGGCTGCTGTTGATAACGGCCATTGTGTCATGATAATGGTAACCGAGGCAGCCATCATCATGGTAACCAAGGCAGTCATGCGTATGATGACGAAGCCTACCATGACAATGGTAACCGAGGCTGCCATCATGATTGTAACGGAGGCAGCCATGACCATGGTAACCAAGGTAGCCATTACCATGATAATGACGCTAGAATCGCTGCCTTTCTTGACCGGCTGTGTATGGAGCATATACTGTATGAAGCATGCACAGCTTGCTTGGGCCGGTGAAATTTTTAAGCGCACCTTTCAGCGTATGCCGTGCCAAGCGGACGACTGTCGATGCGAAGATCAAGATCAACCTTGCTCGGATGGTGAAAGTTGCATCGAATCAGCTCATTTTCATTCCCGTAATCATCGCCAACTAACATTGGTGCGCAATTGTTGCGCACACCCACAAGAAGCATCTAGTGCACTATGACCCAATTGGCTCATCCAACTCTGTTCTCCGAGCGTTGTGCATGGATCTACGCGTTGACGGGTTGGACGACTTCCAAATCGACGCGGATTTGCGCCCAGTGCATTGTGATGCGTTTAATTGCGGTGTCTACGCTTGTCTCATGTTTTGGTCTGTCCTTTGGTAACCCGTCAGCGGGTCTCCATTCCATTTGCTAGACGAAGTCAGTGCTGCAAACAATGCAACGGAGAGCGGAGACGCAGACGATTTCGTGTGATGACAGGAAATGCTAATCATGCACATTGATGCACGTTACTGTTTTTCATGCTTCGTTGTTGATGTGCATGATGCCGCTCTCCATGCTTCCTTGATTTTGATGTCAGTTGTCGTATCCATGGTGAATTATCAAAACAGAAAATGACTAGTACATGGTCGAAACACTTCGCGGAAAGTAATTCTGCGTCCTCGTTACGTCCTCGCTTTGTCCTCGCCGTAAGCTACAGTGCCGATAAACGGTCCGTTATCTTCGATGTAATCAAACATCAGCTCGGACAGGGAGTGACAGATGATGGAAGTCATGGTCACTTTTCACCCAATACATGGCCAAACAATGGAAATTTCGTCTATCGATCGCTTTAGAGAGGAAACATGAACAACAACACCGTCCATAAATCAATCCAATACTGGTATTTGGATCTATTTTATATTAAATTCATACCAAAGGAGCCCTCCTCGTGCTGTTTGCGTCCAGTCTGGTCTCGCAGGCTGTTTTCGTTTGTTGTAGTGACGGAACCACGCCCTTTATCGCCTGGATACGAATGCAATATATGTTATGGCAAATCACTAAGACTTCGCCGGACCATGCCCATTTGCAGGGCTCCGAGAATAAAATAAGAAATAGAATTGGATGTCGGAAAATGCAATAATCACTTAGTGCAATACGAGTCCTCACAAAAAAACAAATTGCACTAATTGTGAAGTATTGGTGGGGCACCTTCCTGCAACATACCAACGTCAAATAACCTCTTGCAACATCGCACAGTACGGGAGACAGACATGTTTAACCGTGTGAACCAGCGTGCTGGGTGGATGGGCGGGGGAGGTGGAGGGAAGGGACCAGTAACCGAGCAGTGGGTGGGTCTGTGGGTGGGTCTGTCGGGGTAAGGTCGTCTGAATGTACCACAATTTTACTCACAGATATATCAATGTTAGCAAAATAACATGATATTGCATTATACCGAGTCTTCAGTTTCCTGGCGCGCCACCAAAGTGGAGGCACTCCACAGATCACGATTTGCTTTCAGAAACATAAGCATCTCGAACTTTGCAGGCAACAACGATGAACGTTGAGGGCTGAGGACGTACTTGCACTCGGAAAACAGACGCTCGCATTGGTTGCTTGTCGCTGGCATTTGGCGCGCCAACACAGAATACCGAGCACATACTTCTTGTTGCAAGCGTGGTTTCTTCGCTTTGCGGAGAATGCTTGACGCGAAATCTTCCCGTCGCTCTAGAGCCGCGGCAACGACATTGGCAACCAAAAAGGGCTCCAACTGTGTCTTATCGGTCGTCGACAGGGTGGCATCCGTTGTCAATCGCACAACGGCATTCTCAAACCTCGGGGAATGCACAATCTCCGTGTCCGGACTTAATACTTTGCCATGACTGGGTATTTGACGATGCACGCGTCGAAGGGTGCTCGAACATCGCCGAGCGAGCAATCAACATGCTGGAGCTTGACACAAAAACCATTGAGCTCTTGAAGCTTATCACGCAGCGTTGTGATCCGTTTGTGGGTCGCCCCGCGTGGCACACAGTCTTCAACAGCTATAACGCGCAAAATGGCATCTCGAATGCGCACATACCGGTCGAGCATCTCAAAGATAGATGGCCACCGCGTCGCGTTCGCTCGAACATCACGGAGCGACGTGTGGCGAGTTAGTTCAGCAGCGTGCTTTGAAAGGCGTAGCATGGCCATTAGATGCTGGACAGCGTCGATGTGCTGCTGGGATGTGGACAGGAACAATACCACGGCCAGGTTGAATCGATGGCTTGCACAGCCGACAATCGGCGTGGTGAGCTTGGTCGCGATTGCAAGGTTTGTAGAACAGTTGTCGCCGACCAGAAACTTGACCATTGACAAGTCCTTATTGTAGACACGAAGAATAGCGGCGAGATGTCGATGTGTGCGTCAGCCGTTTGACCATCTTCCATGGGGAGATGCCAATAAGTCGCATGCACCGTTCTTGCCCACTGGCGTACACTGCAAGCCCACAGACCAGCCGTCAAACATCAAACCGAAGACCGATCCCATTTCCAACGCAATGGTGTCGCCGACGCGAGCTGCAACTCGACGCATTGCGCGCTTGAGTGTTTCCGATGTTGTCGGTCGCATTTTGACGAGCTTGCGGGTAAGGTCATTTTTCACCTCGCAAAGGGGAAGGTTGCGTTCGACGACCCACCGCATCCAGTCGAACAGGTTGTTGGCATCTTCGTCGACGAAACCTAAGTGGTCGAGCGCGCTGGTCTCAAGACGAGCGAAGGCGGCGTAGTCGTCTTCGAAGGTGAGGTGCTTTGAGCGGAGATGGCTGAGTAGGTTGGAGTACCCGCTTTGCGGTGCCTGCTTTCGCTCCGACACGCAAACGTTGCACGTAAAGGCACCAGGTCTGCTGCTTGTGAAGAAGAACCGACAGATGGCACGGGAGGACATCAATGAATGGGAGCTTGAACTAGACAGAAGCGAGGAAATGCGAGAATGCGGGCAGGGAAGCGGAGGCTACCGAGCGGCACCTGTCAGCCTGTGCGGGAGGGAAATGATTGGTGGGTGACAAGGGCTGAGAAATGAGTGGTTGCGAACTCCAATACACTAATTATTGGGTCAATATCAATATGAGACAAACCCTAATGTTGTGTGTGCACATTATATTGGTGTCTCTGTTTAGTGTATTACGCTAGACTAGGGTTGGTCTGCGCATTCACACCATCATTCCCAGACAGGCACTCACGTGGTCGGACTGGGTTGTGGGTGCGACAGCCACTATCACCCATTGTCAGCCACAAAGACCAATCAGGCGGATTATGCCAGCAGCTGACACAGTGTCGTGGCAGTCTGTGATTGGCTCCCAAATATTTGGGACACCCATGCGCGTGTCTGACCCACGTTGGACACAACGGGTGGCAGCGCTGGCGCCTCGCTTGCGCCTCTAAGTTTATGAATTCACTACGTCTTTTGCCGTCTTGCTGCTGCGTGAGCCGTCTCACGTTATCAGCACTGCCAGTCTTGCCGACCAAGCTCCGCGAAGCGCTCGTCCTCGCGCCCGCCACTTTCGACCACACCTCGTCTGTCAGCGAAGCGCTCGCCCCCGCGCTCTCCGCCCACGCCATCTTCGACTTGTCACCGACGGCCCTCCTCGCTCCTTCGCTCCCCTCCGGCTGTCCAAATCGCCGACGACGCTTGCTGTCCGTGATACCCTGCTGAACCGGGGGAAGAACAGCCTTTTGGCTTGACGATCGGCAAGGGTGTGCCAGAAGTGTCTGAAGCCTCTCCCGTTGCCATAAGTGCGCTGGATCCGTGGTGTGGCCGTAAGCGCGTTCCCTGCCCCCCTTCCCGCTGCATGGGCGCTCGCTCCAAGCGCACCAAGACGAAGAAGATCATCAACCTCTCGGCGACCGGACCTGTCGTCGAAATCATCAAGACCCGCCCCCGCCGCTCGCGCCACGTGAAGACCTTCAAGCCACGCTCGGACTTCTCGCGGATCTGTTCCTTGGGCAAGGACGACCAGAAGGCTCTGGACAAGCTTCGAGACGACCTTCAAGCCTGCATCGAGCGAACCAACCGCGTGCAGCAACGTTTCGTTCAAGAACTCAACAAGCACTCCCTCAAGAGCAACCGCACGAARGAGATCGCCAAGGCCTTGTCCGCGCTCACAGTCCACACCGAGTACCAGCGCAAGATCGTCGACGTTGGCATCAGCGACATCTTCTGCTGAGGTCGCTGCCAAGCTTGCTGCCGAAGAAGAGCAGAAGAAGAAGGAGAAAGACCACGTCCAGAATTGCTCAGACTGCCGCTTCTGCATTAACTTCTCTGACWAAGTTGTAACACACGTACTTTCATTTCCTTGATCATGTCGGACTTGGAAAAATTCAAGTTCCCAGCTTTGGATGTGGCTGGTTCGAACTACATCGTGTGGGCACTTGAAGCGTACAACTTCCTCTGTGCTGATGGCCAATCAAGTACGGTAGACCCGGCGTTCATCGTGCCCGTTGGCACCACTTCTGGGGCTCTGGCATCACGCTGAGACGCTGCCCGTGCTGTGTGCTTGATCCTACGACATCTGCACAAGGACTTGAAGCTCCACTACTTGGAGGAACGCAACCCTGCTGTGATCTGGAAGCGTTTGAAGCTCCGCTTCGACACTGACAGAAAGCAAGCACTGCTGCCACTTCTGAACGATGAGTGGAATAAACGCTGCTTCTACAACGTCAAGACTGTGACCGAGTTTGCACAAAGACTCTACAGCCTCACCAGTGAGCTGTCATGGTGCGACCGAGTCATCACGGAGGCMGAAAAGATAGAGAAGACTTTGACAACGTTCCACCCGTCCGAGCGCATCCTGCCCGACGGCAATACCGTCGAATGAACCACGAGACCTTCGACAAACTCGTCGCAGTCCTTCTGCTTGATGAGAAACATGGAACTGTGCTCCAACGGAATCACGATGAGCGGCGCTTGCCTCCAACTGGCCAGACACCTGAAGCAAACTACGGGGAGACCGGTGGCCAACGCAAACAACAAGGCAAAGGCAAGAAGCACTGGAAACAGCGCAAAGGCGGAAAACGCAACTCAGGGAAGAAGTTCAGCGGAAATGGGCGCCATTTAGACAAGTGCCACCAGTGTGGCTTCATCGGACACTGGGAGGCCAGGTGCAGAACGTCTGCATTCCACTGCAAGCTGTACCAGCACACGCTGAAGTCCAAGAGCTCTGAAGGAAGTAAGAGTGGGAAGAAAGCCCCTCCAAACAAGAAACCCTTCATGACCGACTTCTCTGAAGACAGCGAGAATGAATCGAATTGCGTGGAAAGATTCGGTAGCGTAGCCGATGAAGGGGGAGATGGGGTGTTCTGTCTCATCGACTCCGCCACCACGCATGTCATCCTGACCAGCAAGCGAGTTTTCCTTGCGTGCGACGCTTCCCACGCGCCAAAGAACGTCACCACAATTGGAGGAGCGACCTCAATTGCCGAAGGTGCGGTGCGCGCTCAAATCGACCTGCCCAACGGTACAGTGATCGACATCGAACGAGCTGTGTACGCACCATCGTCCAGGCGCAACCTTCTGAGTTTCTCAGACTTGCGAAACAACGGACTCCATATCCACAGACGGAAAGGAAGTTCTCAACCTCGTCAACAGTCGGGGCCATGTCGTTCAAGAGTGCGCACAAACTGGCAATGGTCTCTACTTCACGCACATCAAGCCATCTCCAGTGTGCAACGCGACACTGTACTCTGACGGGGATGTCGAAGACTCTGTGCCAACTGACGAGAAAGGACAGGAGATTGCGCGTTGGCACGACAGGATGGGTCACCCAGGACACGGTATGCTCCAAAAGATAGCGAAAGCCGTCCAAGGACTACCCCTGAGCCCATCAGACATCTCGAAACGATCGATCCGTATGTGTTCACCTTGTGCAATGGGAAAACTCCCAAACCGGAAGAAGCCGAACTTCTCGAACACCAAGCAAAGATCACTTCGAAACACTTGTGAGCGATGTGTGCGGACCGATCGCACCCCCAGCTGGACCATTCCACTACTACATGATCGTGAAGGACACTTCCGCGCGATTCTCATCGGTGCAGTTGCTCAAATCCAAGAATGAGGTCATGCCAAAGCTACTCATTTGCATCATTCGGCTAAAGGCACAGTTCCCTGATAACCCAATCAGGACCATACGTGTCGATAACGCTTCCGAATACGTCTCCAAGTCGTTTCGAGAATTCTGCGCATCATCGGGTATCACCTTACAGACCTCAGTGCCCTACGCCCATAACACGAGTGCTGAAAACTTTGTAAAGTTGGTGCAAATGATCGCCAGACCAATGTTGCTGAGATCGAACTTGAACCTCTCATGCTGGGCCACGCCGTCCTCCACGCGGGTGAACTTCTCCTGTATCGGCCTTCAGCGGAGAATGACGTCTCGCCATAGGAACTTGCACATGGATTTGCCCCATCTGTAAGCCACCTTCGCATCTTCGGGTGCGCAGCGTATGTTCCAATCCCTCCACACCAACGAACTAAGTTTGGACCCATGCGCCAACTTGGTATTTACGTCGGTTTCCAGTCACCTTCAATCGTCCGATACTTGCATCCAGGGAGTGGAGACTTGTTCACTGCTCACATCTCGACCTGCAAGTTTGACGAGTCGACGTTCCCGAAGCTCGGGTGCGGAAACAATGATCAAACGCGTGACCACTTCGGCTTCAATCAACCAAAAACACTGGAGCTGCACCGTGATCCATACACGGGCCAGGGGAAGAAAGATGTTCGCCAAATTCTCCATCTCCATCGCATTGCTCAGGACGCCCCAGATGCTTTCGCAGCAACGGAGCGTGTCACCGGATCGATGGTGAACGAAGCCAGCAACTACCCTGCGAGTGTGGCAGTGGACATGCCCCCGGCAAAAAGTACGGTCCCGCGAAATAACAAGCGTGGAGGACCGAAAGGATCAACGGACGCTACACCGCGAAAGCGCCGCACGAAGGCAGAACTCTTGAGAGCTGCAAACGTCACGAGATCAAGCGCCAAAACGGCAGACGGTGGAGGGGAACCATCCCAAGAGATCAACTTAGACGCGTTCCTCGCGCTAAGTGATGAAGATGCCGATCCACAGACATTGAGAGAGCGCAGACACTCACCAGACTGGCCGAGGTGGAAGACTGCAGTCATGATGGAGCTACAATCGCTGTGTGTTTGGGGAGGTGCAAGAGTGTTCCCCAGATCACAAGCCTATCGGTTGCAAGTGGGTTTTTACTCGCAAAGGAGATGAAACGGGCAAGGTGTGTCGCTTCAAAGCGCGCCTGGTTGCACAAGTCTTTACTCAGCGATTCGGCATCGATTATTCTGACACGTATTCGCCGGTCATGACCATGACAACCCTACGTTGGTTGCTAGCATTCGCTGCCAGGAATGGAATGAGCGTCAAGCAAGCGGACATCGAAACCGCCTACTTGTACGGGGTCATTGACGTTGAACTCTACATGAGAGTACCTGAGTGACTGCGTGTCGAAGAGAAGAACGGATTGAAAGCTCCGTGTGTGCAATTGCACAAGTCCCTCTATGGGGCTGAAGCAAGCTGGCAGAATCTGGTACTTGCATTTTTCGGTTTCAAGACACACGAATGCTCCCCATGCTTGTTTATCAAGCGAAGCGGCACCGAGATCGCCATCATTGGGATCTATGTCGACGACATCGTCATGGTGGGCACTGACGCGGCATGTAAGACTGCCTTAGCAGCACTGAAGGCAGAGTTCCGGGTGAAAGCTCTTGGACTGCTGTCCTTCTGTTTGGGAATTCAGGTTCGCCAAGTCTCGACGGGGATATTTGTTCACCACTCAAGCTACATTGTGAAGCTACTCGAGCGCTTCAGTATGACGGAGGTCACGAGGGCCGCAAAGACTCCCATGGTGGTGCGAAGCCTGAAGCCGGAGAGTGACGTCTTCGGTCCAAGACGCGGCAGTGAGAAGATCCTTGGCATGAAGTATCCGTATCAAGAGGCAATTAGAGCGCTCCTTTACCTCGCCAACTGCACGCGCCCAGATATCGCTTTCGCCGTCAGCGTGCTTGCGCGCTATTCATCAGAACCCACCTTGAGACATTGGTCGGGCGTAAAGCAACTGCTAAGATATCTGGCAAAGACCAAGGACTACGGTTTGTTGTATCGTAGAGGAACGCGCCCTTGGGATGTTTCCAAACTTGTGACTGACGATCTGTGTGGTTACGCCGATGCTGGCTTCTAGTCAGATCCCCACAAAGCACGGTCCCAGTCAGGCTGCGTCTTCATCTCTGCCGGAGCCGCGATCTCATGGAAGTCGACGAAACAGACCATTGCGGAAACTTCAACAAACCAGTCCGAAATCATCGCGCTCGTACGCGGCGAGCCGCGAGTGCGTCTGGCTACGCTGGTTCATCGATTTCATCCGCAAGAACCTTGGCCAGACGGAACAACTTCGACCGACCGTCATCTTCGAAGACAATAGCGCCTGCGTAACTCAAGTTTAGCAAGGCTACATTAAGAGCGATCGAACGAAGCATATCGATCCCAAGTTCTTCTTCATGCTGATCGGGACCGACCTCGATGTACAGCGAGTCCCATCAGAGAACAACCTCGCGGATCTCTTCACGAAGACTGTGGAAAGCACGAAGCACTGGAGCTTGCTCCCAGGACTGGGATGACCCAAATTGAGTAGTGTATGCTGTTTTTTTTTCACTCACCGCGCCAGCAACGGACGGCGAGTTTTTTCCAGCCGTAGATATTGCATGTATAGGTCTTTAGCGGGTGTCGCCGCGCTGAGGGGGAGTGAGACAAACCCTAATGTTGTGTGTGCACATTATATTGGTGTCTCTGTTTAGTGTATTACGCTAGACTAGGGTTGGTCTGCGCATTCAYACCATCATTCCCAGACAGGCACTCACGTGGTCGGACTGGGTTGTGGGTGCGACAGCCACTATCACCCATTGTCAGCCACAAAGACCAATCAGGCGGATTATGCCAGCAGCTGACACAGTGTCGTGGCAGTCTGTGATTGGCTCCCAAATATTTGGGACACCCATGCGCGTGTCTGACCCACGTTGGACACAACGGGTGGCAGCGCTGGCGCCTCGCTTGCGCCTCTAAGTTTATGAATTCACTTCGTCTTTTGCCGTCTTGCTGCTGCGTGAGCCGTCTCACATTATATATTCTTTTGTCGACATTACAATTATCACGTATTAAGAATATTTATGAATATCGTTTTGGAAATATATATATTGTATTATTTTCTCGGAGCCCTGCCCATTAGAGTAGGTCTCGCCATTAGTGTAGGTCTCGCGGTCTCCATACTCGGCGCGGTTGACTTTGCGTGCTACTATCTGTCTGGAACGTGACGGCCGCCAGGATGCGAACGGCATTATCCATCTGTGTATGTGCCCACTGGAATGCATTGCGCCATCGATCCCACAACAACTCCCAGGCACTTTGGGCGACTGGGCACTGATGCATGATTTGGAGTGTGTTGGCATGCACATCGCTGCAGGTTAAATGGGGGCAGACAGGCTGGCATGATCCATAGTTCATGCGACGGAGCTTGGGGCGCGTAAAGGCGCTCGCCAGCCGCTGCGATGGGATGGGCGTCCACCGCGTGCCATGAGACGGCGGGGAAATCATCAGGAGCAACGTCGAGACACTGCAACCGCGCGTTACGCTTGAAGTGGCTTGAGGTGAAGGTTTGCCGCAAAGCAATTGGGACAAACAAAAATTGTGCTATCCTTATACAACCTAAGACGAGTACGTGGCGTGATGTACAGTCGGGTCACTCAGCCATACACGTAATTCTCTCAATCGCATAATGGCCTTGTACCGGATACCCTTCCGTCACTCGCATGGTTACATCGATCGGAAGGTTTCCATAAGCCTACAGTCGAGGCTGTCGAGGCAAGAGAACTGCTGCTCAATTGACCGTCATCGTGTTCGCGCATTTCTGCCAGCGTTTGCCATCGTCTTCTTTTCGAACTGTCGTCACCGCCCGTTGTCTCCAGTTCACTGCGCATAAAACTTGCGTGCCGTAGGCAATTGCCAGTCGAGAAAAAAAATCCAATGCTTACAACGTCCGTTTGAACAGGTGTTTGGTGGTAGTCCAATCGCGTTTCTCGTGAGAGTTGGTTCGAGGACAGGCTATTCAGCCTGTCCACGTTTCATTGACGGCTGATGGCAGCCGACCAGATTCAAGTCACATTGGATGAGCCGGGAATGTCGCTTCGAAATGCGTCGGGCTTTTGGGGATCACGCCACCAGGTGAAACACCTGCTGCTTTCTGTGTCACCACCACAATCCGTGCCATCGGACCCAACTGCTGCGTCACCGTGTGTTTCACTGTTATACGAGCCAGCCTTCTGGTTTCGTTCACGTCGTTCACTGAATTTCCTTGCATAGAGCACCGACTGCTTGGTTGGATTGCTGCTGGTGCAGATTGCTCATGCGTCGCAACTCATTCGACTGGTGGGGTACTGCAAGGTCGCATGGTCTGCTTGCACAGCATTTCGCTGCGCAACAATGGGTTCAATGTGGTTGTTATTCTCTGTGCAAGGGAATCCAATGTTTGATGTCAAAGAAGACGACGGTCAACCAGATGCGCGAATGAGATTGTTTGCCTTGCGGTCATCACCGAAACAGAGTGGCGAACACATGGAAGTGCCATCCAACTCAACTTTGAGCATCAATGCGATGACGACGGTTTATGGTTTTGTTCGAACAGAATTAAAGCACCAGATGGGATCTGACACGCAGCTGGCGTTCAATCGGACCAGATTTGGGAGCTTGGTCAGTCTCTGGTGGCCATTTGCATCGTGTTTCGAGTGCCTATCATCCAAGCCATTCCAACATTCGACGTGAGCAGAGCAACCAGCCATCCAGCAAGTAGGACGAGATGGTCCATGAAAGACCAACCGAACTGACCTTCTCTGATTTGAGCGTACCAGTGCTATCAGCGAACCAATGTTCCCCAAAGGAGTCAGATCTTGATGATATACGAGAGCGGATATCGGTGCTGAAAACTTACTCACCCGGCTATGTCGACATCTTTTTGCTTGGCATCTCCATCGCGATCAGCGGGCAGTACGCGGTCTGAAACCAAGGGATATCAGCAGGTTTGGCGAGCTGCGGTCTGGCGTGTCTCGTTATGGGCAGCGCCTACATCGTACTCTGCAGTTGTCTCGCCGAGATCACAGGAGCGTTGCCCTTCGCTGGCGGTTCGTACGGCCTCACGCGATGCACTCTTGGTTTCTACATGGGATTCCTCATCGGTTGCTGTGAGGCTGTTGAGTACAAGGTGTGCGTGGCTCTCGCCGTCATCAATGCGGGTCAGATGCTGACGGACTTTGTGCCATCGTTCAACGGCATGCAGCCCCTCATTTGGCTTGGTTTTTACTGCATGGCGGTGGTCGTCCATATCCGTGGCGACCGCATGTTCTGGGTATCAAATGCTGTCCTCGGCGTGGTGTCGTTGCTGATTGTGCTGGTGTTTTGCTTTGGGTCGCTCCCAAGCGTCGACTTTGGCAAGTACRCCGTMGACGACACGCTYACTASGGCCAAKAGCGGCTTTGTGGGTGGCTTCGAAGGCTTCATGAAGGCACTACCATTACCAGCGTGGTGCTTCATCGGTATCGAGACTCTCAACCTTGCAAGCGACCAAGTGGAGCGGCCGACTGCGATCATCCCCAAGGCGCAAATGGCTGGTGTGGTGACGCTGTTCATCACCCTCGTGTTCGTGTTCGTCGTGGCGATCTCACTTCCGCCGGGTCTTTCTGCATTCCCGTCCGAGTTCATGATCTTCAACCGCGGATTCATGCCCATGTTCGGCATCTCAAGCTCAGCAGCRGCGKTTCTGTCGGTGCCATCAACATTCGSMWGTGTCTTCGTCTATATMTGGTGCTACAGCAAGCTCATCTCGGCCATGGCCACGTCTAGGCTGCTTCCACCAGTACTGTCCACCAAGTCTCGCTACGACACTCCGTACGTGGCCATCTTGTTCGGCTCAACCGTCAGCTACCTCATGACCSTYGTCATCTACTACGGCRGACTYGGTGACCACATGTTCATGTCTTGTATGGCGTGCGCATGCTTGACGTACATCGCGCAGTGCATCAGCTACATCTTGCTGCGCCGCAACTACCAGGATATGGCCAACAGCTCGTATCGCAGTCCGTTCGGCATTCCGGGGGCGATGTACGCGATCTGCGTGTGGGTCCTGACGCTGGTCGCGATCGGTGGCTTCCAAGGAAATTATGGTTCAGAAATCGTTACAATCATCGTGATCGCAGTGCCGTTGACGATCTTCTACTTCGCGTATTCTAGGAAGCGGCAGGTCTTGTCTCCACAGGAGAAGCGAGTGCTGCTGGTTGCCCGCGATCTTGTCTGAGCTAGGTATGGGCGCGTACATAGTACTGATTTCACGTGGATAAAATATACTTGACTTGAAAATGAGACCATAAATATCAAAGGACGGTGCTACAATCCATGCTTCCATATGGTCCGCCACATGTCGAAGAAGGCGTTGCACTGGACGGCTTGAGCGACTCCCCAGGTGAAATAATACAAAGCACAACATTTCGTTGGCATACATGTCAAAGAGCCCCCCCCCTCCCCCTAAACAGGATATGATACCAAAGGGATCGTCAACTGCAACAACTCGAAGATGTGATGAAGTTGCTGAAGTTGACATTCAGTACACACTTAATGCAGCGCTGCATCCACTCGGCCAGTAACAGATTGAAATGGAGCCCGATTTGAAAGGCACGATATGTATTAGCCCAATAACACAAGGGCGAGCATGTTTCTGGCACGCTATGTTCATTTGTTGACCTTGATTCAAGCTTGATGGTCCTCCGCGGCGCCTCTGTGTAGGATGAACTTGAGCATTCGTGCGCGCATGCGCAACTGCCCAGTCGCGGACATATCTCGGCTCAGATCATCTTCAACGCAGCGCCAGACGCGCGTGCAGACAAAATAGCCACTACTGCGACCATCAGACTGGATGGGAGACGCGTGCTCGCAAATGTGTTCTAAAGCTGATCGGTTCAACGACGTCAGCATCGACTCGTAGTTGTAGATCGTCCTGGCTTCCTTGTCAATGATGATCCCACCCCAATGCACGTTGTTGAAATGCACTGGCACGACGACAATTGTGTCGTCTGCATTCATTGCAGCCGAAATCGCAGCCAGAACATCTTCCTGTACGGCAGCTTCGCTGTTGCGTTGGCGCCTTTCCGCAGAGAGGAACTTGTATGCCTTGATCCTGGGTAGGCGGCAACAAAGCCGTTCGCAGAACGCAGTGATAACACCATCGCGAAACCACTCTGGTGGGCGAAACGTGTACAAAATGTTGAAACTCACATCCACAGCCAGGTTCGGAATCAAGGCAAATGGATAAGCCGTACTCACCGCCTCCGACAATGCCTGAATGTCTTCCTCGTGCTCGATACATGCACCAGTAACATCAGTTTCCAGCCATATTTTCAACGCAAGTGCATTTTCTGCCGTTTCTCTGGCCAACGAAATGCTCATCATTGTATTGATCTGGGCGCGTGAGAACGAGCCTGGGCCAGTGATCTTGACTGTCTCGGTCGTGTCACTTGCAGCAGGAGTGGCGCTTTGGCTACTCTGGCTTCTAAGACGAATCGCTGTAGCGACAGTGTTTGCTGGGAACTTCTTGAGACAAACTTCAAGCAGCTTCCTCGGAAGTACGTAGAAAGCATTGACGTTTAGGACTGGATTCTGCTTGACTTCAAACTTTGGTTTGCGAATAACGTGTTTTGTCCGGTTTTCCGGGATTTGACGCGTTCGACGAAGGATTTTGTTGAGTGTGGGCTTGTCGGTGGCAATACCTGCGGCCACTTGCTCCAGGGTCGCGTCTCCCAGCTCTGTCTTGAGACGCTCGGCTGCATTGAAGCGCAGTCGAACAAGTCTTTCTTCGGTGGCACGGATGCTTCGATCTACTTGAAGGCGTCCTGTCTTCTTGGCGTCGGGATTTAAGCGAATGGGAGACTGTGGGGGCTGCAAATCGTCGCTGTCGACATTCGACGTGCTATCTGCTTCGTTCTCGCTGTCGGGATGTCGGTCAGCGGTTGAAGTTGGTAGTTGGGTATCTGGGGAAAGCTAGGCATCGGGTGCATCATCTGGTCGTTCGACCGGTGCTTGAGGCGAATCCTTTGGCAATGCCTCAGAGCCATCCATTGAACATCTGGCGTGTCAGGTGGTGCTCCAGATGGCGCTTCAGATGGCGGTGTGCTCTCTCTGGCTTCAGCCAACGGGCTGTCTCTCCCCATGTTTTCGCGACCTGGAGGGAACATGGATCCAAGTTTTCGTTGCGCCATTGGTGGCGTATATACGTCAAGTACTCCTGGAATTCATCATCATTCTCAATGTCCGCATGCTCACTGCACATTTCTTTTGTTTGTCTGAGAGCTTCACTATACTTCTCGCAAGTCATTCTGCTCCGTTTGGTGTTGACATCTCGACTGGTAGTGGTGTAGCGGAAACGTTCGAGAGGTTTCACCTCGCCGGTAAATCCCGTCTACCTGTCGCATCACCCCAACACAGACAAAACATGAACATACCGGGAAACTCAGAGAAAGCATGTATCTCCGGTCAATACGCTTCATCGGGATCAGGTGGCCATCCTTCGACTTGTGTTTCCTGATGGCGATTGCGTGCTGACAAGGAAGCTTAATGCACGCGGAACAGTCACACGAGCAGCTCCAGTCAACGAGATCTACTTTGAACGAGCTTTGTTTGGCATGCACGAGCATGAAACCTGGCTCGGAGGCCTCGTCGAACACGCGGCGCTCCCACTTGGTCAGCGCAGCCGCGTACTGGTTTTTGATGATATCGGCTATAAAATGCATGCGTCGTGAAGCGAAGAACTTGTGCCATTTCTTCGTGTAAGTTGCCGTTGTGATTCGTCCCAAGGCGCAATTTCCTGTGAATGTACTCGCGCTGGCGGCGCTCGTCTCCAATGATGCCCTTGAGACATTCTGCCATGGTACCTTGGTCCTGGGTAATGAGCTTCAATTTACCGAAGAAGCGCTCGAGCTTTGACCGCGGATGCCACACCCACATGCCTTGACACGAGTCCCAGTTCTTCACGAAGTAGTCATAGAAACCACCAAAGTCGACTTCTTCGCACAAACTTGCTAGCTCGTCCTTGTTGATCTGGTAGGCGTCGCGTCCTTCGCGTAAATCAAAAACGTGTCGATAGCCACATGGTCGTCAGCGGAAATTCTTCAAAATCTGGCTTGCGCGACATCATTCCAAGATACTTGATCACCTGGAACGTACCGATGAGCATTCGAGCCTGCGGGGAAAAAATCACAGGACACGAATCTCATTCATGTCTGTGTCCACCATGATGACGTGCACATCCTCAACGCTGGCAGCATTCACGCGCACAAAATGGTTCTGAGCGCGCTTCATGTGCCAATAAGGGTTTCTCTCAAGCAGCGACGGCTGTACTGCTTGACCTTCTCCGCACTCGTTCATGACCATTAGAATGTACAATTGGTAGTTATACCTGCGTCTCACAAGAAGACGCGCACAAAACTCAGTCAAGACGTGGCCAAAACATGCCCGTCTGAGAAATGCGGCCACACCTATTCGTCTTGTGCGTGGTTTCCACCATGACGAACTCCGAAAATCGCGCAAACGACTCTCTCATGTGACTTGTCGTGAGGAAAACGACACCGGTCTCGCCTTTAGCGTATCATCAACCGTGGCGAAGTTTCCGTTACACTCTGTGGCGAAGCGTGCAATAACTGCTGCTGCTTCTTCGTCATCGTCGTAGTTGCTGACACGTGTCTTGTGTTTCTGGATCATATTATCGACATCTTTGCGAACGACGTTCTCACCCTGTTCAAGCAGGAAATTGTAGATCTTCGACCTCCTTGCCCCGCCTTTGATCATCGCTGACACTGCTCCCCGAGCCGTGACATCCGTGACGCCTCAATTGGCTGAGTAGGTTTGAAACACTTCAAAACTGACAACATGGTTGTGTTGGTAGACACCATTCTTGACCACAAGACACCACTGGCTCCCAATGTAATCCATTTGTACGACAAACCGGAAAGGTCACTTTGTGGCACGTTCAAGGGACGGAACATGAACAGGATCGCTCAAAACCTGCACAGTACATGGAAGCGCGTCTTCAACGTCTTCCTTGCTCACTTCTCCAGCATCTTCGGCTGCGTTGTTCTCGTCATCGTCAAAATCATCATCCAGCAGCTCGAATGCATCACCACTGCTTCCGTCGTCGTCTCGCTCTCGCTTCGAAACTCGCACACATTGATCATGCGCACTGTTGTCGAGGGCTTCGCCGCGACGCAATTGCAAGCGCATGAATGGTCGCTTGAGCCGCTTGAGCAGCAGCGCGTCGTGTCCGCTACACTGTTGGCGTTCCGAGATAGCTGACTTGAACGGGAAGCTTTGCTACTGCCTGTAACGGGGTAGCCCGTCACACAAGGTGTGCCACATGCGTGTGTGGGCACAGATGCATATTAGATACGGTAGTTTGTAGGAACTCATATCCATCGGATATCCGGWAGGTATCCGGATGGATATCGATTATCAGAGGTACCCCTTTGGGGACCTCCCATTCAATACACTTTGGTATTCTCCCTCAATACCTCCCATCGAGTGGGCGTGCGCGGCACGCACAGTCAAGTCAAGACAACCGAGCTTCCTCGTGCGCGGAGTGCCGCRTAACAGGTTGGACTGTTACACCTGGTAGCACTAGTAATCACTCCAGCGACCGACACGAGATGTCCGAAGCTTCCTCAAGCGACGTCGCGATGACGGGTGGCGGTGCCACGGAAGGAATTGTCCGCGGGGAGTTCCCYTTTGTGCGCCCAGCTCAATGGAATGCCATCGTCAGGATGGAAGCCCTCAACGGGCGCTCGAGTGTGCTCGAGATGCTCCGGCGAGGGGCTCAAGAAACCGAAGCGCGGATCGCTCGGTTMGAGGAATATGAGACCTCACTCATCGGCCATCTGCAGAAGATACTGGCGAAGCCAGAGCGCCCTGTGGCGGCGACTACCACAGTCCCGACACCAGTGTCACAGCTCGAGATGAAGCCCATCAAGGTTGACGTCACGCCGTTCAGTGGCGCCGAGAG
The DNA here is from genome assembly GCA_002286825.1 of Lagenidium giganteum. Lineage (NCBI taxonomy): Eukaryota > Oomycota > Peronosporomycetes > Pythiales > Pythiaceae > Lagenidium > Lagenidium giganteum. The sequence continues at coordinate 136,895 of NSDO01000048.1, read as the reverse complement.
GGAGAACTTGCTGTTCTGGACTCGGGAGGTCCAGCTCGCGCTTGATTGCGCATTGATCCGGAATGACCGGCAGAAGGTCATCTTCGCCATGTCGCGCATGGCTGGTCGCGCTCGCGACTGGGCTCTCACTTGTGAGACCACGCAGCCTGGCTGCTTCGCGACGTGGGACGCGCTGAAGGCAGCCATGTCGGCCATGTTCCTCCCGCCAAATGTGGCGTTTCGACAGCGTTCGAAATTCCTCGCGTGTCGCCAGGGCAAGC